>PVKU01004432.1:0-147951 GCA_004027475.1 Anoura caudifer
CCTCCTGAATTTTTATCTACCACACACAGGTGAGGGACCAGCCTGTTCCACATCTGTGCACCTCCGACCAGTCTGGATGGATGTGATTTCTTTAATTCTGTAGTTGTCAGACTTCCATTCAACTCAATTTTGGACAGTTCTAAGTGATGGTTGTTCCATATTTTAGTAATAATTTTGATGTGGTTGTGCAAGGAGGCGAGCCATGTCTGCCTATGCTGCCATCTTGACTATAAGTCTCAGGATGGTTTTGATTTGATGCTTAAACAAGTCTTTTGGCTGATGGTTGCTATACAATCTGTTCAGTTCTTACTCAAAGTAAGCCAGTTTCTGAGTTATCAGAAAGCCTTTAGATTAGTTTCATAGTCAGTCCTTACAAAAGCCTTGGTCTTTAAAAATTCAGCCTGTTATTGAAATAGTAAACACTTGTGCTTCTTCTTTCTTTTCTTTTTCCTCTATGAAATGTTCCACTAGAGTAGAAGGTTTTAAAATTTGTAAAATTTTTATGTAAAAACTTTAAAACTAGCTAAATATAGACACTCAATATATATTATGTAAGTGATAATATTGAAATCATTGGGGGGCATGTGTTTTTCTCTGCGAAACACCATGTTCAATATTGTTTTTTCAGAAAAAAATGCAAATAATTTAGGAGTAATACCTGAGAAAATATAGTACTGAAAAATGCATAAATCAGTATCCTAAAACAATTTAGAAGTTGTTTATTCTATAGATGCTCAAATTTCTACTAAAAATGCCACAGTAGTAGCAGAAAGTCTGCTTCACTTATTGTCTGAAAGAATACTAAAATGGGATGGAATCCCTGCAGAATGGAAGTGGGACTTGCTAATATGCACTTTTATTTCCCATAAGTGACAACATTGCTAGCAATTAGGAAGAACAAATAGCCAACAGAAGAAAAAAAAAAGACAAAGCAGAATGTTTGTTATTTTGAGTGGTTCATCAGGGAATGCTTTTATGTCAGGGGAATAAACACTCACCCAGGCAGGGAAGCTTCATATCTTTCAGAGTGTGCCAGTGACATTGAATAAAGTTATTAAAACACTTCTTATCCCTCAGTCTTTACTGCGACAGATGAAGTGACAAAGGTGTGTTTCAGAGCATGCCAGGTGAGATATAGGCAAACTGATGATATTTGGAGTCAATGATTTTATTAGGATTCAAGATCTATCTCAAAAGGAGCAGTCTCTTTATGAAGAACATGAAAATATTGCCCTTCTATTATGCGTCTTTGGTAGGAAGCTTTCCTGTTCTGTTGGTTTAGGAACAGAGAAGTTTGAAGCTATTTATTTTTTAGGTCCCTTTCCAGGGAGTTAAGAATAATTTTACTATTCGCAATCCTATTTATTCGACATAGCATTACTTTTCTAGTGTTCCATGGGATAACATTCAAAACTTAGTAAATCATTAGTGAGCCATTAAAAGGTCTCTAATGGTCATTGCAATGATCCCTAAATTTAGTTATTATACAACCTAGGTCTTCAATGGAGAGCAATGTCCAATAATGTAAAGCCTCATTTAAAACCTTTAATCTGAGATATGTGTGATACAGATTATTTCCTATTCATACAGGTTTAACAAAAGTCATTGTTTGTGAACTTCAAAATTAAATGTCATGACTGGCTGCCTTGGTTGCTTGGGAACTGTCATTTCCCTTTGAGTGAGCTTCAGAAATTTGAGATATTCAGTGAGACCAAAGCTCTTCAATGCAATTAAGTTCTACCTCATTTTCTGTCTCCTACTCACTGCTTTCTGTACGGTGGTAGGTCCTGCCACAGGTGAGAAAGTAACCAGCCCAAAAGACACTCAGCGGATGAAGGATTTTCTCTGACTCTCCCCCAATCAATTCTTTTTTTTAATCTTTAAGATTTTATTTATTTACTTTTAGGGAGAGGAGAAGGGAGGGAGAAAGAGGGAGAGAAACATCGATGTGTGGTTGCCTCTCATGCGCCCCCCATCTGGGACCTTGCCTGCAACACAGGCATGTGCTGTTACTGGGAATTGAGGCAACCCTTTGGTTCACAGGCTGGCACGCAATCCCCTGAGCCACACCAGCCAGGGCTCCCCCAATCTAGTCTTAATTCTCAAACCTTTATTAACAATGAAACACTTATCACTGCCTTTTCAATGATATAAGAATGAAAAGAGTACTCAGTGTTCTAAAGTTTTTTCTGTCCAGAAAACCATCCACTGGCCCTTTTCCCTATATGTGTATAAAATGAAAAACCTCAGCTTGAAATTGTGGCCACTTTCAGCTCTTATAGCCAAGCTATGAATCATATTAAACAAAGAGGGCTAAAAGAGGAAGTGAAAATGTAAACCAAAAATGACTGTAAATTTAGGATTGAAGGTGTTAGTGTAGGGTCATAAAAGAGCTTTGGGTGGATAAAAGACAGAAGGTCCAGGACAGGGATGGGAAGCACAAGGAGCAAATACTCTGACCCCAGCCTGCTGAAATGCCCCATAACAATCATTTGCTTTTTGGAAAGTTGACAAGTAACACATACCAAAGACTACAGATGGAATTGTAGCTTTAATTTATGTATGTTTTCAAAGTACATTGTGTTTAAAGTACTACAAGGAACCAAAACCTGCTGGGAAAACTGCAAGGCTACAAAGCCATTAGCATCTACCATTGAAAGCTGTTAAAAGGCTGTGCATCAGTCACAGCTGAGAGAGCTGCTGATACACTGCAGAGGGGCCAAAGCCAGCCAACACCCCTGGGAGCCAAGGAGATTGCAGGGCTGCAGAGCACACAGTCACTGATTCCAAGTCTCTGTATTTCCAAAGATAGTTTGTTCTAGACTTCATTCCCAGGTCCAATTACTCCCAAGGCTGCAGTAGGCACACAAAAATACCCTTGATTACACATAAATCAGTTAAACTAATAAACTGCACATATCCCAGTGAAGTTAACAATTGAGCAGCAAGAGCCAGCAATTGGATTTTGAGAGGAAACCAATGTGAAATCTTGAGCTCTCCTATCTCTTGCAGGGTGGTGGTTCACTAGGAGCCATATGGAATAGAATGACAGAAGTTGGACAATGACAGAGAAAATGAACTCCTTCAGACATATATTTTATATTGATGGATAAACTGAAGAAAGGGCATTTGAAACTTTAATGCGCTCTCAATTAACAGCTTGTGACAATATTCCTTACCACTGACATTTGAGAAAATGTATAATGAGGGACACTTGAAGTGAACAAAAAGAAGGAGCTACGGAATAAGGATAAAGTAGTATTACCCTGTTTGTTTCTTGATAGCTGGATTCAAACTAAATAGTAGGATGAACTAGACAAGCCTGAGAATCCAAAGTGTGGGCACCCATTTTAGCTTTTGCCACCGTCACTTTGCCTTGCTTCATTTAGGCTAGCGCAGGCTCTTGGGAAGACTGAATGGTTACCTCAAGTGCTTTTAATTTAGCACTTGATCAGTGCCTAGTTTTCCCTTTCTTAATTATAACATTGCTTAATATTACCAGTTCAGGGCTTCATCAATTTAAAAAAAAATAGGTCTATGGACATGATATATTTCATTATCATTAGAATAGAGGGAAGAATGGCTTTCAGAGCCCAGAGGTGCACATTAGAATGTGGTCTTCTAGAATATGGCAAAATAATGGGAACATTTTGAAAAGTGACAACAAGGTAAAATAGTTGCATGAGTGAGGGAAGGACTTCATTCATTATTTGAAAACATGGTATCCATATATATGCCTATAAAGTGTTTTGTTTAATTACACAATTGAAAAATCTACCTTGAAAACTCTATTACATAAAACAGGCCTCCATATTTTTCATCTGCATGTTTAGGCCCTCCTAGGTGGAAAAGTAATGGGGACTTTGAAAATGGTAAGTGTGTTCTACCTCAGTGGAGATATCAATTCTAAATGGAAAAGAAAATGAATATGTCTATATCTCTGGATTTCTGAAAGAGTGTCCCAGGTTAGCCAGAACTCACCATGATGTAGGATAGATTTAAGAAATTTAAGAAATTTGGGGGGATACAGAAACTACAGGAAGAAGTGATGTTCCAATACAACAATGCTTGTCATTCAGTGCCTTTGCCTAGTCCTTAGGAACTTTCCTCAAGATGTCAGATTGGGGCCCTAAAAATTGGGAGAGGTCACTTAGGTGAAAGAGAGCAAGTTACTTAGAACACTATTGATTGCTAGAGAAGAGGAGGCACTTTAAGAGCTTCACAGATTTTGGTAACCAGAGAGTGGACATGGCAGTAAATTATATCATTTTGAAAAGAAGAAAAGTTGAATATTAAATGTAAACTGTCACTGAAAAAATAAAAATGAAAAAAATTAAAAGGAGGGGTAAAAAGGAAAGAAGGAAAGTTGGAAATCTGAGTGGTACCAGAATAGTTGTCAGGGTGCTAGCAATTTATAATACTTGATTTTGCCCCTGTTGGCCATGGTCATAGAAGGACACAGCCATTCCTTGGAAGAGCATAGAGCCATGAGGATGGAAAGCAAGTAGCAGAAAGAACTGACTCCAGCCAACTGGGATATTAGAGGCATTGGGACAGCAACAAGGTGGGGGAAAACCAAGAACCAGGATGTTATTTCCCCACAGTGCTCCTGAGTAGATGATATGGATAATCAATGGCATGGTGATGGCTGTTCAAGCTTTACTGGCTCTCAGATCAATCTGCTCCTGGGAAATATATAAGGGTAGCATCTATTTCATATAAAATGGAATGTTAAAATATATTCATTTATCTAGAAGATAAAATTAGGTGCTAGCGGTACTTATTCCAGTTTTAGGAATGCTATCATTTTTAGCAACTAGTTTTTCACATGTATATCTCTATAAGTTAAATTCCTTATCTGCCATAAATCTTGGCTTGTGCGGCTAACAGAGTGCCTAGAGCGACTGACTCATCTATTAGCCTCAGTGGCAGCTTTGATAGAGTAGGTCAAGTCCCCATAGCACTGACTGCTTATTTTGTTAGTCTCACCCATACTTTCACAAGAAATCTGAGGTGGATTTATTTATTTAGCATCTCACTGTGGGGCAGGATGTCACTATCTTTTCAAAATGGCGGAACAATACATGTTTTGACCTCTGCAGGGCAGGGGGCTGGCTCTGTGTGAGCTGACTCTCAAGTGTTAACTTCAGTAATTAGATACCAATTACCTGTCACTGCTGATGGTTTCCATAAATGATGGTAGAAGAGATAGCCATAATGATAGCAATCTTCATGCCACTCTAAAAAGACCATTGCCACATAGTGACATCAAAGTCACACATGAATACATTTAGAAATAATCATGTGATGGGGTGTCAGACCTTTGTCCCGCCTCATGTCTGCAGAACCAACAGAAACAGGTTTTAACACAAATCATCAGGCCGAAAGCTCAAGACTTTTCTATGCTAGGACAATGTCCTACCTATACTCTTCAATTCAATACCTTATTCTCTGATTACATAAGTAAATGAGCATAGCTTCAACTCCAAAAATGTAATGAGATTTTTCTTTTTATTCTTAGCTGAAAAGAATGTCTGGTATAGTGGCTCTTGAGCTTTGATAAGAACTGAGGAGTAGATTGGAGATAGACTGTACTGATTTTTGTTAAGTGTTGAGGAGGGAGTTAGGAAAAAAGATAAATTTATTAAATCTTACAGTTATTCCTCGAAGAACTCATAAATTGGTAGTTTCTTTCAAAAGGCAGGCCATAATTCCTAGGAATGTCATGTGCAATATAATAACTGTCATATTGAAATAATATAAACAGTAAACTTCTAATTGAAGTACATTTTTATACTGGTTAATAAGATTTGGAGGTATAAAAACTGTCAATTACTTTTCTGGAGACTTTATGACATTTTTAAGATATTTTATTTTACCCTGAGGTTTCTAAAGAATAAAAAATTACAATTTGTCTATCACCTCAAAAATAATTACAAACAGCTGAACAATCTTATTCTTTATTTCTAGTGGCATCAAAGGAACTGATTTCAAAAAACCACTTTAATTATAGTTTTCATTCTTCTCAGCATACATGAGGACTGCATATTCCCATTCTGTTGAAATTAGGTATGGGCATTTGCCTTGGTGCATAAAGAATAAATAAAAATGAAGTATTTAACAGCAAGTACTCAATCCTCCATGTCCCCTTCCCCTGTCACAGAAGCCAATAATAATCAAAGACTCCTGTTAACTTGCATTTCTGTGTCAAGAAAAGTGTGGAGCAGAACCCATAGCAGACCAACAATGGATGTCAAACAATAGTAAGACACAAACCTTGGTTGCATTACAGCATCGCAAATCTGGGTTTACTTGCTACTAATAACTGAATTTCTCTTGATTGATATAATTACTCAACTTCTTTGTATTAGAGCACTTATTACAAAACACAGCTTTAACATCAAACAAATCAGGCCTGAAATCCTGGTTCTGCCATGCTTTAGCTAGGTGACATTGCTAAGAATCTTGACTTCTCTGAACTCAGTTACTCATCTTTGAAAGGGCATGATGATAGCCACTTCGCAAGGTGGCATGAATTAAAATGGGGACATACAAAGGACTGGACATAGTTCCTAGCAAATCATACTAAACTGCACAATATATGGTAGCTTTTACTATAATTGTCTTCTAGAGAAGACTAAAACATAAGCTATTACAGGTTACTCACGATGACATCAGGTTCTAACTTGAGGCCAGATTTTTAGTTAATGTTTCCACTAATGTAACCCCATGCACACTACAACTATTAAAAAGCTACAGATTTAGGCCAAATTATAATAGCAAATTTTTATGAATACATTTCAGAATCCTGAGCTTAGTAATTTTGATAAATGAGTCCTTCGCAAACTTGGCTTTAGTGGTGACTGATAATGGTTTAGAGAGCTGAGTTTAGAGCAGAGTAATTGTACAAGGTATCTATGGCGATGCTCAGAAAAAAGGGGCCTTAAAATACTATTTTAAAAGCAGGTCTTTTCTCTCAGAGTACAAGTGTTTCTTGTTTATTTTTCCAATAAAATCAAATCCAGTTTCCAAGAATTTTGTTATTGAAGGGAACAGATTAAGATTAAAAATAGAAGAATAATGACCATTTATAGCATGACATGACATTGCTTTTGGAAATTTGTACTCTCAGAGACCACTTAATTCTTAAAAATAATCAAATTCACAAAGGCAATAAAAAATAAAATATATGAACTTGTCAATGTGATGGATAGATTCATGTACAGTAACAACATTACTTAAACAGTTCCCAGTGACTGCAACAATAGTTTTATTGATAAATTTACGATAGTATTAGAGCACTACAACTAGACTAAATGAACCAAGATTGTTATGGGGTTGGACACTTGCTATTGTCCAGTAGAGAAAAGCATAAAACAAAGATTGGCTTTTATTTATTTGTTTGTTTGTTTGTTTGTTTATTTATTTATTTATTTATTTATTTTAGTTGTTGTTCTTGTACAGTTTTCTGTCTTTTACTCCCATCCCAGCCCACTGCTCCAGCCCTCCCCAGCTTCCTCCCATTTCCACCCCGCCTAGATTTTGTCCATGCGTCTTTTATACTTGCTCTAAACCCTTCCCCTTTCCCCTGAAATTTTCCCCTGGCTTTCTAAGAGCTATAATCTAATTGAGAAATCAAAATATACATCCCTTCATCTTTAAGATTAATATTCAGATGATAATTATACTAGAATTCAAAAGAGATAAAATTATTTATACCATTTGTTTTCAAAATGTGGTTCAGAAACTCATAGGGGTCACTGAGACCTTTTAAGGCTCCAGAGATCAAAACATTTTCATAATAATATCAAGATATTTTCCTTTCAGTTTCATTCTGCATGTATATGGAATTTCTAAAGCCTACATGAGGTGTGATGATAAATTTAAAAACTGTATGACATGATAAATTTTGAATTGATTATACATAAAATAAAGCTAATTTGATATATCTAATCAAATGCATAATTGTTACTGTACTGTATAGCAATTAGGAATAGATATAGTTTTATTTTACACCCAGTCTTTCACACACACACACACACACACACACACACACCCCAGTGGATTGTCAGGAAAGCTGCTTTGAAGTCCCTGTGAAGACTGTGAAATTCATACCTTGATATTATCCAGGCTGTTTCTTTCTTCCACAGGGAAGAAACATACAATAACTATTGTGGAAAGCCCTCTGTCTTCTAGTTTACACCTCTTTTCTAATGACAATTACTTATTATTCATTTTAAAATAAAAATTGTTTCAAGAGGGTCTTAAACAGAATATGGAAATTGGAAATGTAGAAATAAAAATGAACCAGAGCTCTCTCTGTGAAAGAAGGCAGCAAGAGGTGGGGGCATATGTGGTGGAAGGAACTGTTTCAACATACTGAATCCATTCGAATGCTATCTTTCTCTCTATATCCATGTACTCCTTCCTCTCCACAATACCAAAAAACAGTTCTGGCATCTTAATGTCATTGAATGTAGGCAATGTTAATTCAGTTTTCAGTCTACTCAACGAAAAAGAAATTGTAACAACCCTCATTTGCTTCAGCTCAAACATTCAATTCAGAGCTCCTCTGGCACTATATTTAAAACAACAGCCTTGGGCTGGTCTAAACTTATTTATGTTCCTCCTGTTCTAACACTCACAGCTTCCCAATTCACACATACAATCCAGGTTTTTGCTCATGTATATGTTCTCTTCTCTTATAGGTTTAAATTTGTAAGTAGTGAGAAGCCTCTAGAATAGGCTTAGCTGGTGGTAATGAAAGGTGATGGGGGAGGAGCATAACGAATTGGCTTTTCTCTAAAAGTATCTGAAGCAAGGCAGCACCATAGTGGAAAGGCAAGGGAGGCTCAGGTGCACTGGCAAATACATTGAAGTCTTGTGCTATTTCATTTGTTAGGTAGAACTTAGGTCACATGCCTCATCCATGTAAAAAGGAAGCTGGAAAATAGAATTCTGGAGATTTGAATTAAACATGTATTTCTCAAAACATAAATGTTGGGTGGCAACTATAAATATGATGGAGATTCTTAAAGATTTATTTGATTTTTTCAGTATTATGAGGAATGGTGCATATGATGATAAAAGATAAACAAACTCATGCCTCAGATCAGTGGGGATATTATAGAAATCAAGATATTTGTTCTTAATCTATACAATTTAGACTTTATTTTCCCAATTTAAGGATAAGAACCCAGGGATTCAGAAGGTCTAGACCATGGGTTTTTTGAATATCACACCAAAAACACAAGCAATAAAAGCAAAAATCAATAAGTGGGACCATATCACACTAAAAAGCTTCTGCATAGCAAAAGAGACAATCAACAATAACAAAAAAGCAACCTATGGAATGGGGGGAAATATTTGCAAAACATATATCAAGTAAGGATTTAATATCCAAAATATAAAGGGAGTTCAGGTAACTCAATAACAACGATAACAATAAAACCCTAACAATTCAATTTAAAAAATGGGCAGACAAACCAAAGAGACATTTTTTCAAAGAAGACATAAAATTGGCAAATGGGTACATGAAAGGTGCTCAACATCCCTAATCATCAGGGAGATGCATGTCAAAACCACAATGAGATATCATCTCATACTTGTTAGAATGGCTGTCATCAAGAAGACAAGAGATAATAAGTATTGGTGAGGACCCAGAGAAAAAGCAACACTTCTGGTGGAAATGTAAATTGGTTCAGCCACTATGGCAAACTTTATGGAGGTTTCTCAAAAAATTAAGAATAGAGCTACTGTAACATCCAGAAATTCTACTTTTGGGTTTTTGCCAAAGGAAATGAAAATAAGACATTAAAAAAATTGCCCTGCTTGGTGTGGTTCAATGGATTGAGCTCCAGCCTGCGAACCAAAGGGTCACCAGTTTGATTCTTAGTCTAGGTCACATGCCTGTGTTGCTGGCCAGGTCCCCAGTAGGGGGCATGCAAGAGGCAACCACAGGTTGATGTTTCTGTCCCTCTCTTTCTCCCTCCTTTCCTCTCTCTCTAAAACTAAATAAATAAAATTTCATATATGTGTGTGTATGTGTGTGTATTTATTTATTTGCAATCTTATCTTCATTGAGCATTATACAATAGCCAAGATATCAAAACAGCCTGAGTGCCTATCAATAGATTAAGGAAGAGAGCCTCTTCTATATATACATACACATACATACCAACAATGGACTATTACTAAGCTATGAGAAAGAAGAAAAATTCTACCATTTTTCACAACATGGATGGACCTTGAAGGCATTATGATAAATGAGATAAGACAGAGAAAAACAAATGTTGTATGATATCAATTATAGTGGTATCTAAAAAAGCCAAATTCATAGAAAAACAGAATAGAATGATGGTCAATAAAAGCTGGGGATTGGGGGAATGGAGAGATGTGGATCAAAGGGTAAAAACTTACAATTAGAAGATAAATAAGTTCTTGATGTCTAAGACTCAGCATAGTGATTATAGTCAACAATACTGTATTACATACTTCAAAATTGCTAAGAGACTACTTCTTAGATGTTCTCACCACAAAAAAGGGAATGATAATTATGGGGCATGATGGAGATGTTAGCCAGTGTTACAGTGGGGATCATATTGCAATATATGAATGCATCAAATCAACAGGTTGTGTGCCTTAGGGTTACACAATGTCATGGCAATCGTATCTCAACAATGATGACAGTTAAGAATTCACAGTCTAGGTAGCTTATTCAATGTCAAGTACAGAGTAAATGTCAGAGAACTTGATTCTACAATCTATCCTATTTTCCTCTAGACTATATTAGGACGGAACAAAAATTACAGTGTAAATTATATTTTTAAAAGGAAGTAAAAAACAAGGACACTATAAATGATGGAGAAGGGAGCAAAAAAGTTCCCACCAGAAAGTATAAAATATATGCTCTGGAATGTGAAGGTCTATTTCATGATTAAATCAACGGAACCTGTTCTCTAATGTATATTTTTATGTGCACATACCTACGACTAATGGAAATGATTGAGGAGTGGGCCTACATTGTCCACCTCACTTGGAAATTAAATGTTAAAATGTAGCCATTTTGCAACACTTCATTGTCTAATTTATCTATCTCAAGTTGAAAATTATTTCCACAGTTTAAATTTTAAGATAGTTTTCTAGTGGGTTTTAATTTTTAAGATTATTCTTTATAGCGGTCCAAGAGCTGGGACAGTAGCCTTTTAAGATACATTTAAATAAATGATTGCAGTAAATGATATAGTCATCAAGAAGAAGCACTTATACTTTGCAAAAGCTAATTGAAGAGAAAAATACTATGACAGTTGCTATTTTAAATAGATATTTTAAGGTGAAAAGTTGAAGAATAATAGTGCTGAGCAAAAAAAATCTTAACTATCGTTGTAGCTTACATATGACCCTCAATTCATCCCTCCTCTCCGTACTCATATCCTTTGCCACAGTGTGGTGCAGTTCCTCCCAGAAGAAGCAGAGGATATTTTCTTTCCCTGTTGGTGCTGGGCTGGCCATGTGACTTGCTTAGACAACATAATGGTAAAAGTTATGCTAGGATCAAAGGATTGAAATGTGTTTGTGCAACTGGACCTATCTTCTCGTGCTTCTGCCTTTCCCACATAGAACATTAGGTTTCAGGTTGCTGTTTGTCCACGGAGAATGAGAAAAATGTGGAGCAGACCTGGATCTGCTCTATAGTTTGCAACGAACCCCAACAAACCCAGCCTAGATCTGTTGAACTCTACCAACTGTAGGTGCATGAATGAGAAATAAATGGATATGTTTACATGCCACTGAGTTTTGCAGTGGTTTGATGTCAGTGGTAAATGCTTCATCACCTTGTTAAACGGTGGTACCTCCATTAAAGAGCAGAAATTTCTTCATAAAATCTCCTGGAAATGCTGCAGTGGGTCTTACCAACAAGCCTGATGACCTAGTTAGGGTGGGTAGAAGTACAATCTTTATTTTACAGGGAGAAAACAGACTGAGAAAAGTCGAGTGACTCTTCCAAGATTAGTCTATGGAAATGTCATAATTCAAAACTGCCTTTTGACTCCCGATTAAGTATTCTCTTCCAGATCCTATGATTTGTCAATATCTGTGTTAGATAACATGGGGCAAGAACAAATTTCTGCACCACATCAACATTTACCGCTAAATCTACACATACAGCAAAAATTTTAGTACAGTCTAATATCCTTGGCTGCTTTAAATAATGCTGAGGTATGCAATGTTCAGTGGTTGACATGACCATTTCAAAATTAACTCGATCAGTATAAATGAGATTATTGAATTTCCCCCATGATTCCAGCTTTACTGTTAATGTTTATCATAGGACCTGTGAGTGCATCCAAGAACTTATTTAGTAACAGTCCTCTGGGATCTGTTTATTATATTAAAAATATATACTGGAAAGATAATGTTCTGTTCTCATGTTGCAACAAATTTCTGACGTTGTTAATCTGTGTGAAAATATTCAGGTTTCTATTAACCTACCTGCAGGACTTCAGCCTACATTTGCTATCTGATTGGGAATAAATCATTGGTCCATAGTATTTATATCCCAGAAAGGAGGTAGCTGCTGTTAAGAAGCAGAAAATGAAAGCATTATTCCTTTTAAACAGTCCTCTAAAGTCACATGCACACTCAAACAAAAGCCACTTCACCTATTTTTTTATATATAATAAGCTCCAAAGCTTTAAGAAGAGAGATTTTTCACTTCTGTACTGAGAATTGAGGTGCATTTGTACATTGAGAGAGAAGTGCATTGTGTTTTGAATGAAAAAAAAATTAAACTCATACCACTCACGGTGCACTGAAAATTAGAATAAAATTGCAGGTAGTTTTGAAGGTATTTAAGGAAAAGTTAATATGATGCTTAATCCAATAAATGGCTTATTTTTCTTAACTATAATTTTTAAATAAAAAATAAAAAATCCCATTTAATCTGTCTACAAATAGTTGAGCATAAATTTTTGTAATCAGATTAAAAAATTGCCTTCTATGAATCAAATTGTTGAGTGATATTTGTATATTAATGTTTTGGTGATGAGAAAAAAAGTTTTGAAAAATATAATGCCTTACATGTAAAAGTGAGTCACTTCTTCTGATTCTTATTATTTTAACATCTTTATAAGGTAAGTTTTTAACCAGAATGAAATGCACTGGAGTTTTTAAGATTTAATATATAGAAAAAATATAGTGAAACATTTTTGGAATTGGACAAATTGAATACTCTATGTTAATATTTCAAGAAATATGTTGCAGTAATTAGGAACATACAAATTTCCATATGGAATGGTCTCTAGAAATTAATCAAATTTAATACCTTATTTTATATCTATTTTATTTTTTGAAAGTTAAACATTTTTTTATTGTTTATGCTATTATAGTTGTCTCAAGTAATACCTTATTTTAATCTGAAGAAGCTGGGGTCAAGTGATTCAGGTGACTTGAAGGCTCCTCTATAGTAGTATAATCCTCATCTTCTCCATTGTTGGACATAGTCTCTTACTAAACAGAATGTCACTTGTGTCTATGAACTATTTTTCTGGAAGTCAGTACTAAAGGAAGTACAGGATATAATTAATTTGATTCTACTTTCAGCTTGGATTGATAAGGATAAACATAAAAAAGGACTGTAACAGGGTGCAGCCAAGAGGGGGGCCCCAAAAAGGGAGTTGGAATGGGGCTCAGAACTCATGGTGTCCAGGAAATATTAGAGGGACATATAAGATGTCCTCACCCCCTCCCCCACAGGTATGAGTTGGGGGAAGAGACAAATGGAGCAGGGCCATTGAGTTGTTTTGCATAGCAATGGTTTTGCAGATAACCTCCAGAATGGTCATTTAACATATCTATAACCTTTAACTGGTTTCATAGATATGTTAAACATCTGTGGCCATGCTCTGAGCCAGGGGGGATGGAAAGGACTTCCCCAAGGACGTGACTGGGGGAGGAACCCTAAGTTAAAGCGCCTGCGTGGGAGCTTGGAGAAGATTGGCTCCAGAAAATGAGGACACGCCTGCCCAAACTCATGATGGCATCCCAATAACCTTGGAAATATACAGGAATGCTGGCAGGTGTAACCGATTGTAGGAGGAGTCGGAAATAGGGCTGCAGAGAAGGTTTGGCACCAGTATTTAAAACAGAGATGTGGCAGCCATTAGAGAGATCCATGCGGTTTCACCAGAGAGCAGGACCCGCAGCTCCATGATGGAAAATCACCATGTGGCTTTAGCAGAGAATTGCCACTAGGCTTTGCCCGAGTGGAGACCCTCTCGCAGCTTTGCCAGAGGGAGAGATTCCACGTGGTTTCACCAGAGTGCAGGTCCCCGCAGCTTTGGTGAAGAGGGAGAGCCACGAGGCTTTGCCACAGTGGGGACCCCTTCCCCACAGCTTTGGTAGAAGAAGGACCACGCGGCTTTGGGGTGCTCCCTCCTTTGGCTGTGTGGCCTGGGAGCAAGAGAGACTGCCTGAAAGAAGGGTGAAAGAACTCTTGCCAGTAGGCCATGAGAAGGTACCACATGACTTTGGATTAACCAGAGATCCTGCCTGGACGACGACACAGCTGACGGTGTCAAGAGCCTGGATCCCGGATGTGTGCTTCTCTTCCTTGCAATTACGGTACCCTGAATTAGGGCAGAGGGAGATAGGAAGCACTGTGGGCGTCTGTGGGTATCCTAAAGGACTTTGATATTTTAATGAAGATGTTAAGTCACTACTTTAACTCTGTATAGCATTAATAAACATTTCCTTTCCTTTTCACAAATCTCTGGCTTTGAGAGACATCTTTCCATAAGGCAGCGGACAATAACGGACCTTTTCTGTTGCTCGGTAACAGTTTTTGGGGGCTCATCCGGGATCTTAATTGCCCGTGGAAGACTGACCCCTCAGGTTCGAGAAAGTGAGACTTTGGAAGTGTTTTGCCAGTCTCGAGAACCTTCTGTTTGCTCTGTAACAGGACCATATGAGAACGTCAAAGAGGAAAGAGATTTCAAGCACCATCTAATCACCCTACACTTAGGCAAAGAGAAATTTTAACTAGAAATACTTATGAACAAGCTAAATAAAATGAAAGCCACTTTCAAAAATACTAAGAAAGAAAGGCAGGCAGAATGACAGCAAGAAAGGGAAAAAAAGGAAGGAAGAAGAAAGGAGAGATGAAAAGTCTGTGCTAGAAAAAAATATATACCCTTAGGAACCAGAAGCAAAATGTAGGCAAATTAAGTTAATATCCTCTAGGAATGGAAAAGAAAATGAAATAAGAATTAAAAAATAAAGAAAAGTAAAAATGAAATTTATATCATTAAGAAATAATAATGAGATACAGAAAGGACCAGAATTAGTACTCTGGAAGAAAGAATTAAGATAATTTTTTTAATGAAGATTAAAAAGACCAAGAGGGAAAAGCATTTGGAAAGCATAAAATGGGTATGGAAAATAGATGCCATATTTTAATTCACACCATTTTATGGAAACTGCTATTATCAAGATGATTCACCCTGTTGGAACTAACAGTCAGTTTGCAAGCCTTTTGTTACTTAGCTATTCACTCTCCCCATTGAAACATCTCCCTTACTTGCCTTTCAGGACACTGCACACTGGCCTTGCTATTTCACTGGTCTCTGCTTCTCAGTCTCTTGCTGGTTCCTTTTCATATCCCCAACCTGTTAAGGCTGAGGTGCCTTAGGGCTTAGTCCCTGTTCTTTTACTTTTCCTTGTCTGGGTTTACCCTCCAGGTTTCATGCCTTTATTTACTATCTAATTTTGTTGACTCCAAAATAGATCTTAGTCCTGATCATCATAGTCATGTTAATCTTCCTGTTTGGAATTTCCATCTCCACATATCTAAAATCAAGCTCTTGTGATCCTCCCAGATTGCTTCAGATAACAACCATATAATCCAAGACAAAGCAAGTCTATTCTTGCTGCTGTTCAGGCCAAAACCTTGAGGTTATCCTCAATTAATTTCTTTCTCTCATACACTGTATCTTATCCATCAATTAATCCTGTCGACTGCATACTCAAAATATTTACAGAAGCTCACCACTTCTCACTACTTGCACTGGTACTGCCCTGGTCTAAGCCATTATTACCTTTCATCTGGATTATGTAAATAAACTCCAAATTGCTTGTCTCCTTGACAGTTTGATAAATGCAAGTCACTTTTAAAGCATAAGTCAAATCATGTTATTCTAGGTTTAAATCTCTCCAGTACATTTACATGTTACTTAGATTAAAAGCCTAAATACTTATTGGGACCTTTGAATCACTTAATGCTCTGACCCACCATCACCTCTGACTTTATCTCTTGCTACTCTCACTCTCAGTCACTCAGCTCCAGCCACACTGGCATCCTCACTGGCTCTTGTATATGTCAGATATTTTCCTGCTTCTAGGTCCTAGTAATTAATTTTGCCCTTTTCTGGAATTAACCACACTCCCATATTCACATGTCATTCTCACAAACATCTAGGTCTTCATTCCCTCCTGAGCACATGGAAAGTTACACCTCCCAGAATCCCAGCAGTTTGGTGGGGTTGAGTGTCTAGGTATAGGCAATGAAATGTGAATGAAAGGGATGTGACGTCTAGCCTCAACCTTGCAGGATGTCCTTGTCTTTCTCTTCTCTTGCTGTGCAAATATGAAAATATTGTGTTGATCTAGAGAAGGCACAAGATTGCAGAACTTAGAACCGAAGAAAACATAGAAAGTCAACTAAAACAGAAAATATGCTAGGCTTTGTAATCAGAAACAATTTAATGAGATTAGATGCTTACAAAACTAATGTATGTGCTAGAGGAGGAACAGACAGTAGAGACCACTGCTCGCTTTCAGGTGTTTTGCTACTACTGCAGCGTTGGAAAAAATGAAAAAGAAAAGAAAATGCTACTACCACACTCGTTAGAGTTATGGGAAACTACTTCTGAACCCACAGATTCCCTGCAGTCATAGACCAGGTTACTTTCAGAGAAATGAATGCTCACAGTTGCAAGAGCACACTAATCTTTGTTATTATTTTTAGAAAACAGTTTCTGATTCCTGTCTTCCTGTCAGTTATGATAGTTCATCTCGTTGGCAAAGTGTGGCAGAATTCAGATCCTTAGAGACAAGAGAATCTGAGAAATATGGGTCTCACATTTTCAGCCCATGAAAAGAGGGTAAGATCTATAAATGGATGAGATTGCCAAGAGAAAAGCAGCACAGTTTTCTACTTTGGCTACTTAGCATCCATATTCCAACTATAGTACCCTTGCAAACAAAAAATAGCTGAAACAGTGTGCTACTGTCTAACATAATGCAATTAACTCTTAATAAAGATGTGCTTACTTTCTTTCAAAAAGGAGGCCTCAACTCCTATCCTCTGTGTAACAATTATTTCTTCTAATTTAGCTACAATCCACACTTATAAAAATATAATTTAAAGTTAATTTATAGGTTAAATAAACAAAAACATCATAATGGCAAGAAGAGACAACTACTTTCTGAAATTGGAACTGGTCAGATGGCCATACTCGATATTTTATCTTCCATCTCCTACCACATGTTTTGGTGTCCTTACCTATCCATCAATTCAGCTGGTCATGATTTTATTTAGTAGACTAGATTAAATCTTTATTCCTAAAGTACAGGAGACTGGAGTGGACCTGCCCATATTTTGTTGCTAGGCAAAAAAATAGTTAATTCTTCAGGCCTGAGACTGCTATCCTTTGAAAGACCTGCTTGCAAGGTTGATTAGCTAGTGTCTGGGAACTTGGATTTTTAGAAGGGTTCCCACCATCCCATACTAAGAATGGCTTACTGGAACCAAACTGTTTGTTTAAACAATGTGGTTTATGTGGAATACCTGCTTTTCTTTTGGGAGTCTGGAATTTTGCGATAGGTCTAGAATGTGCATAAGCAACAAGCCCTCAATAAAAACTCTGGGAACAAAGGCTTTTCTGAGCTTTGTTGGTACACGGTATTTCATGCTGTTGTTACAGCTCATTGCTGGATGAATTAAGTGCATCCTGTAAGACTCCACTGGGGCAAGACTGTTGGAAGCTGTGTCTGGTCTCTTCTGGACTTTAATTCCATGTGCTTTTTACCTTTGTTGATTTTCCTCTGTGTCTTTTTTCTGTGATAAATTGTATCTGTGAATACAACTATAAGCTGTGTTATGTGTGTCTTGGAGCCACTTACAACATTGTTATAACCTATAATTATTTAAACAAAGCATATTTTAATACTTTTTGTCCAATCATAGCATACTAGTCGCCTTACATAGAAATGAGGAACAGATTTGAGAAAATTCTCTCTCGTCTCTCACTATTATATCTAGCTTTATTTTACTTTAACAAATCATATTTTAAGTGTCTAATCCAATGAATTTTATAATATATGTGCAACTCACCAATATCAACAACTGTTTCTAATGTCCCAGAGAGACCCCTTATGTGCCATGTCCCGTCAATACTTTCCCAAAGGTAAACACTATTCTGACTTTTAACACCATATGTTAGTTGTGTCTCATTAAAAGTTATGTCAATGGAATCACATAGTATGTATCTTTTTCTGTCAGAAGCTGCTTAGCTGAATTTAAGATGGGCTGGATCTTGGGCTGCTTTATATGTCTAATTTAAGGGCATAATGAGAAGGCTCATACCCGGTGATGAGGGCTTCTTGAACCTCCCAGGATGTAGGAGTAAATCTGAATCTGTTTAAAAAATTACTTGAAGAAAGCATAACAACAACAAAAAATATCCAAAGGATCTGTGTTGTGATTCTACTGTAAAGTCTTGCAAGAGATTATTGATAGCGTTTCCAACAACCACAAACATTTCAAGTACCACGGGAACTACTGAGTTGGAAAATTCCAGCACAGGACAACTTACACTGTATTTAGGACCAGTTTCAGAGTCTTTTCTTGCTCTGGAATACTCTCAAAGCTGGATTAAATATTAGGTTGGCCAAAAAGTTCATTTCTTTTTTTTTCTGTAAGATGGCTCTAATAGCACTTAGTTGTCTTCAACTTCATGCAAAACAATTTTGTTAGATTGTATTGTGACAGCTGTCATATCAGTGTGCATTTTTAAAAACTTTATCAAATTTGGTATATTTTTGTACAGCCATTTTAATATTGAACATGGAAGAAAATATGCAATATTTTAGGCATATTATGCTTTATTATGTCAAGAAAGGTAAAAATGCAACTAAAAAAGATTTGTGCAGTATATGGAGAAGGTGCTGTGATTGATTGAACATGTCAAAAGTGGTTTGTGAAGTTTCATGCTGGAGATTTCTTGCTGGACAATGCTCCACAGTCAGGTGGACCAGTTGAAATTGATAGCAATCAAACTGAAACATTAATTGAGAACAATGTTATGCCACACAGGAGATAGCTGACATATCCAAAATATCCAAATCAATAAAGTTATTGATGAAAATGCAAAATGTATTTTTGTGGAAAATATTAAATGGACTTTTTGGCCAACTCAACATTAAATGGATTGTAGAGCAAACTCAAATATTCTATATATTGCCATAATATAAAAAAGGCCCACCAAGCTTTTCATGTTGGGAGTGTAAAGTGCAACAATGTCTTTCACTTGAAGGTAATATGACAACATGAGCCTTGCCATTGGATCTCTAGAAACTACCTGAGTTAGCAGCAAAGAGTTTTCATGAAGCTTAGTCTTTTCCTCCTTCTGGTACACATTTGTCTTATACAAACACTGAAGAAGCCTGTTCATCATTTTCTAACAATAAAATACCATCAATATCTTAGACCACACATGTGTTCCCAATACATGGTGATAGGCAAGTTGATTGAGGTTGCTGGGCAGTAGATTAAGACAAAGAGCCAGGGATAAGACAATGAAGGTGTGCTGCTGTTCTGCCGGATCAGAGCAAATTGTAGCTGGTGGTCACTGCTAACCAATATAGAGAAAATAGCATTTGCCAGATGAATAGCTGCATACCAGGGACCAGAGCCCAAGCTGATTTAGTCCAACTAAAGAAGCAGTATCTGAAATAGTACCAACAACTTGAATTAAGACCCCATTATATATTGTCATTCTTCAAAAACTCATTTTCCTGCTATACTGGCCAAAAAGAATCATTCATACACATACACACACACACGTGTGTATATATGTGTGTGTGCATATATACACACACATATATAGCTTTCAAATCTTTGAAGATGGCACTGATTTATGATATTTCCAGGGATGCACTTTTTAAAAAAATTATAATGTATATAACTACAATGCTCATAATGTAAGTATATATCTTAATAAATTTTTCAGAACAAAATTATCATATAATCAGCTGTCAGATAAACACAACAGTATTAGGACCTCAGCAACTCCTTTTGTGCTCCCTTCCACTCACTACCAATTCCACAGGTAACTGTTATCCACACCCCCAACAAAATGGATTAGCATACCCTGTTTATATAATATATATAAAAGGGGTAATATACAATGTACTCTTTTGTATGTTTCTTCTTTTGTTCAGTATTTACCCATACTTGTGTAAGTTGTGTGGAGTTAGATTTGTAACAACAAATTTCTATTGTTGTATAGTATTCCACATTATTTAGTCAATCTATTATTACTGGGTATTTTGGGCTGATTCAAATAACATTGCTATGAAAATTCTAACACATGTCTTTTGGAGAATATCAGTATACATTTGTGCTGATTATATAGCTAGGAATGGAATTTCTGGTTCTTACAGCATGTGTACACTCAGATTTACTAGATATTGCTGAATATTTAGTTCCCAGCCGTGGTGGTGCTGATTTTCACTATCAGCATTTGTGTATGAGATCTCTAGCTGTTCCTTATCTTTTCCAACACTAATTTTCTGTAATTTTCACTTAAAGTTTACTAATAAAATCTCATTTTAAAAATTAAGGAGAGTAAAATATTTAGTGATATTGGGAATCTACCAACTTGTTAAAGTCAGAGAGCACGGTGGCCCCTCAAACTATGCATGTTCTAGGAAAATTTTGTCACATCAGAAGCTTCAAACATCAGCAAAATTTTGTCTGTAAAGGGCCAGGTACCAAATATTTTAAGCTTTGTGGGTCATAACAGTCTCTTGCAACCACTCAACTCTGCCACCATAGCATAATAACAGCTACTGACAATACGTAAATGATTGGATGTAGCTATATTCCAATAAAAAACTTATTTGCAAAAACAGAAGGTAGGCCATAACTTGATGACCTCTACTGTAAATTAAAGTAACATCTTGAAAAGAATTTGAAGATTTTATTAAGATTAAAAGCAACTCTATTGGGCATATTTTCAACATTTGGGGGTGATATCAATATTTAATTGTCTCCTATGCTTTTTTATAACTATAAAATCTTGAAAAGTAACTTAATTTTCATAAGTTGGAATATGAAAAGGTATGCCTAAAGAATATGCCAAAATTGTCTTTTCTTCCAACTTCCCTTCTTTTGTAACTTTTAAGGCAATCTGTGCCTTCAGGCATTATCTGAAAGTACTTATATTTGGAAGCTGACATAGAGATTTTCTATATATGCTAAATCATCATATACATGCTAACATGTTTTTCATGGAGTTGGTTTCCACTTAGATCTGAGTTATTGAGCTAAAAAATTACCAAAACTTCTATCAGGATCAAAGATTTAGTAAGTTACTATTAATTGTTATGCTGGTGAAAACAATGTCCTTTTTTGATGAGTGAATGCCAAGCTACATAAAATAATTAAGGTGGAAAAGAAATTAAATAAATTCTGAAGAAGGGGTAAACATTTCTTCTTCTGACACTATCAATAATAAAATCAATCATGAATAAACAAGTAATTTCAGAGAATCATTGAGGCCAAAATAAATGTGTGTTCTAATGATGTTTCATACCACTTGTTACTCTTCCACATGATTGAATGCTTAATGGAGCTCTCTGATACCCAAGTTAAATGTTTTACTATGTAATGTGATGTGATTCTCAAGCAGAATAAAATTAGGTTAATTATCACTCTGTAGAATTTAGTTGAAATAAAATACTCCATGTTCTCCTATGAAGCAATAAAGAGTTCATGCATAATGTAAGTCAGAAGAGGCATAATAGAGAAACAATAATCTAAACAACTGTTACAGAAAGAAGCTAGGAAAAATGAGCAATGTGAATATAACATGAAGAAAACATATAAATTTACACTAATAATTTTCATAAATTTTATTACATTGCTTCCACTAATCTCACCCATTCTTAC
Organism: Anoura caudifer; assembly: GCA_004027475.1. NCBI lineage: Eukaryota > Metazoa > Chordata > Mammalia > Chiroptera > Phyllostomidae > Anoura > Anoura caudifer. Next base: position 22,232 of record PVKU01004432.1, read on the forward strand.
ATATTATGTGTCAAATTTTAATTTCTCCCAGGCTATCTGTAAAATGATGTAAAGCTTTTTAAATAAATGCTTTGACTATAGTCCTTACCTGAGATATATATGTACACTCATCATGAAGGGAAAATATTAATATAAGACTTCAATGAGAGCTGCTGATTTGACCAAAAACTTTTACCAGTTGATTTTTTTTTAATGCTGATCCAGTTTCTGAAGGATAGTGGGAGTTGAATGTGAAGGGTAATTATTTTTTGTTACATGCTTTTATCCATTTATTTGCTACGTTCTACCATCTCTGCTTTAAAATGAAAATACAGAAGCTCCCAGGACATATCAAAACATTTACTATTGAGGATATATAGATCCTAGAAAAAGTACTTGCTTTCAAAAGATTAGAAATGATGGAAACTGGCAAAATATATTTTTTACTGTTTAGTTCCAAGCCTGAAGAGCAGATTGTACCTAGAGTCAGGGAAAGCCTCCTTAGAAATGGGTACAATTTGAGAAGCATCAGAAAGCCAAGGAAATTTCTCTCACTGGCCTTACTTCATGCTTATCTACTCATTCCTTCCAATAAAATGTTTCTAAGACAACTAACATTGGAGAATCAGAGTGGATCAGAATTATAACAGACATTAAACATTGCCTAGTACAATTAATTCATTAATCCCTTCAAAAACACTGGAAATTGATAAAATAAAGATAATTTTGAATTTTATCAAGATTAATTTCTTGAAGTTAAGCTTTCCAATAATGTATATGTAAACTTTACATTTTAATGAAAACTTTTAGAGCTAAAATTTCCTCTTTTAATTTCTACTCACTGATTAATTACAACTTTTAATTATTGACTATTTACTATGTGTCAAACACTGTGCCTAACACTTCACCTGTATTTTTTATTTTAATTCTTCCAATTACTTAATCAAATTGTAGAAACCAAAGGTTGGAGAGTTAAATAATTTGCTCCAACTTCATACAACAGTGGAATATCATGGTGAAGATTTGATCCCAAGTTTGCTCGATATCAGAACATTGAGTATTACTTAACATGTTGCACTCTCCCTGATCTACATAAAAACATTTTAAGTATCTGAGATCAATTAATGGAGCCTTTGTGTTTCTCACTCAAGTTAAAGCTCCCTAGTTTTTTTTTTTCCCTAATAATTTACCTGGTTTTCATAGCATCCTTTTTCCCATTTGCGGAAGATCTCTAAATGTAGAAACTATAACTGAATACATAATCCAGATGTGTTCTAATTGATTTAGCACAGAGAAAGTCATGCCTTCCCTTCTGGTCACTTCACTCCTATCTAAATTAGACAGGAGTCTCATTGCTTTAGAACAGTGGTGTCCAACCTGTGGCCCACGGGCTGCGTGTAGTCCAGGATGGCTATGAATGCGGCCCCAAACAAAATCGTAAGTTTATTTAAAACATGAGTTTTTCTGTGATTACATGGTGCAGTGTCACATAAAATAAACCTATATATACTCACTACTTGTACGCATGTGGGGCTTCAGTTTTACAGTGGAGTGTGGCTTCCGGTGTGTTATCTTCCAAGTGCAGACAGTAGGATTGACACCGTCAGACCTTACCTGTGCTCCTGGTGACTTAGCAAGGCAGCGATTATCAATAACATCTCACCTACCCTTGCAGCATTAGGTGTTTAATGTTATCTAGAAGTCAGGTAAGCATTCTTATTTGATTATTAAAGATACTTCCACACCAAACCAACGCCTCGCACATCTCCTGTCACGCTTTAAAATTGGCCCTCCTCTTTGCCCTGCATTAGCAGCTGAGAGAGCTGTGGAAAGGGCCAAACTTTGTTTTCTATTTTCCTGTCAATTAATTTTAATAATAAGAGTAAAAAAGTCCCTTATCTATTATTTTTTTTTTAATTCCAGCATGGCTTGTACAACTTCTCAAAAGGAAAAAGAACCTCCAAAGAGAAAAACTACAGATGAAAGAAGATTTTTCAATGAAAAGTGGACAGATGACTACTTTTTCCTCAAGGCAACTAGCAAGGCACTTTGCATAATTTGTAGGGAATTTGTGCAGGTTTCCAAAGACTGTAATTTAAAAAGTCATTATATGCAAAAACATGCTGCCAAATTCAATGCATATGTAGGATTGTGTCGTAAGGACAAAATAGTGGAACTGGAAGAAAGTCTGTCTTCTCAACAAAATTTTTTTTTCAAAAAGCTACAACTTGGGCAGTTTTCATTGTAAAAGCGAGTTTTGTGGTAGCATATTTAATAGCAAAAAAATCAAAATCATTGATTGATGGTAAGTTTATTAAGCAATGTAGAAAGTGTGGAAGATATAATTTGCCTTGAAAAAAAGGAGGATATTTCTAAAACCAATTTGTCTCCCCAGACCATAGCCAGGTGAATTGAAAAAATTGGAAAATCTATCAAAAGAAATATGGAGAGTAGAGCTGCTAATTTTAAATTCTATGTTTTGCTGGTGGGTGATAGCACTGATGCTGATGCTGCAGATACAGCTTAATTTGCCCTTTTTATTAGGGGTATTGATGACGAATATAATGTCACTGAAGGAATGGCTTCTTTAGTGCCATTAAAAGACACAGCTGAATCAAGAGATTTATATGAAGCAGTAAAAAATATGTTAAAGTGATTTTTTAGCTATTGTCAACATATCTGGTATAGTTATTAATGGTGCCCCAGTGATGGCAGGTAAAAGAGAGGAACTTGTAAAATTAATGGAAATCGATGCCCTTGCCGCACAAAACTCACATTTGATGAAGTATCATTGCATAGTACATCAAGAAAATCATGCACAAAAGCTTCAAAAATGGATAACATCATGCAAATCATCATCAGGACCATGAATTTCATAAGAGCCAAGGGACTGAATCATCACCAATTCCAGGAATTCCTTAAAAGTATTGATGCTGACTATGGAAACATCATTTACTTTTAGGAAGCAAATGGCTAAGTCAAGGCCAAATGTTGAAAAGATTTTATGCTTTGGGACAGGTTACAAGTCATTTATGGTATCAAAAAACAAATTTGTGCCAGAACTTGGTAATGAAAGCTGACTTACAGATTTAGCAATTATTGTGGATTTAACTGCTCATTTAAATGAGTTAGTTAAACATGTGTCTTCTAGGTGAAAACCAACTTATCAATACCATGTTTCAAACCATAATAGCATTCCAAATGAACTAAAATTATGGCAAGCTCAAATTAAAGTAAACAGTTTTGACACATTGACTAAACACAGTCCTGTGAACAGCAAACAGACACACAGCCTCATTTTTCAATTTGATACAAGAATTTGAAAACAGATTTTAAGATGTGAGAAAACAATCAAATTTTGCTGTATTTGTGACTCCATTTTCAGTTAACATGCATATGTTATCTGCCAATTTTCAAATGGAATGCAGAGAGCTGCAATCTGACATTCAACTTAAAGAAAAATTTGATCATGTCTCTCTTTACTGGACTTTTTTTTTTATAAGTCCTGTCTTCTCAGAGACAAATATACCCTGCTTCACACTCACACCTTATTCATGTCATCACTATTTGGGAGCATGTACATTTGTGGGCAACTATTTTCAAGAACGAAACACATTAAGATTAAAATTAGAACGAAAATATCTGATGAGCACCTTGAGAACTCACTGAGAATTATAGCTACTTCCAGCAAACCAGATACTGATCCACTAGTTTCTCAAATACAATGTCAAACATCCCATAGTTTTTGGTTACACTCTTTTACTTTTATAATAAAAATATTTTTTTTAAATCAATCACATTTTATTATTTAGATATGTGCATTTTCTATATTAGTAATCACAAATTTGGGACCTGCTTGATGATTTTAACAGATTATTGGAAGGGCCTCTGCATAATTAAGGTTATATATAAGGACTTTTTTGCTTATCTGTGGTGGTGGATATCATGAAAATCATGCACAGACCTTTTTTTTGCTCATCAGTTTTTGTTAGTGTTTGTGTATTTAATGTGTGCCCAAGACAGCTTTTTTTCCAGTGTGGCCCAAAAGGTCGGACACCTCTGCTTTCGAACATTTAAGCCATGCGGTTCAGCCATGCCAGTGTTTTCTGTAGTGTGGGTGGTGTGTGTATGTGTGGTTAAGAACCAAGAATGGGACTTAACTATTTCCCAATTACATTTTATAGTATTATATACATCAAGTAATTTTGACCTACTAAATATTTCAAGGTAACAACTCAGCCACATGTAACATATGTTACATATATCTAGTCATCTGCAAATTTCATGAGAAAGTCACTTGGGGTTTCATGCAACATTATATTCAACATTGATGAAAATGTTGAATATAAATTTCTAAGGAAACACATTATCAATTTGTTTTATATTTATTTGCATGACAAAGGTATTTTAACTGTTTTTGAGGATAGATAAGTGTACATAGTTTGCACTGATGGTAGCATATGAATATGGGTAGGTCAAGTAAACAGTTGGAATCTGAGCTGGAGTTCAAGAGAGAAGACCTTTGTAAGATATTAGTTTAGGAATTCATACAGAGGTAATGGCTGTTACAAAATATTCAAGGGAGTGATTATAAAATAAGAGGTAAATGTTACCAGGATATTATAGAAATCTGGGTAATCAGAAATAATGAGAGAGGTTTACAGAAAAAAATTGGAGATGCAAAGAAAGGAATATTAATGCTTCCCACTGTTAAAAATTCACAATTATAGAAAAGCAAAATGGGGAGAAATAAAGACTTCATGGGATAGCTATAGGCAGGATACCAAACATACACCCTGATAATCTCAACATAATTCCCCAAGGAGAAATAGCATATAGTTCAACTAGAGTATATGTCACGACATTAAGCATGAAGGATGATGCTTACTGCTAAAGCAAGAATCTATAACCTTGACCAAGAGAAAGCCATCTATACCAAACAAGCCTGGTGCACAGTAGTGACATCTTGAAGCATGTGCCAAATTGTTAGGCAATCTAGTGTAATGCTGTTGTTTCTCCACCTGGTGTTTTTCTGAAGTCAGGGCTGGAAGTTGGGAAGGAAGTGTATGTGTATGTAGGGGGAAGTGAGGAAAAGCTGGAATCCATGAAGACAAACATGAATGCCCCAAAACAAACCAGTGCGCCTTTCTGTTCCCCATAACCTTTAATCATGGGGATGCGAGTGGTATGCATGATAAACTGATTCTCTTTCCTTCACCACTGGGCATGCACTTAGCTCAGAATGCAGAGAAGTTGAAGGAGCTGTTCCAAAGGGAACTGAGAAACTGCTGAAACAACCACTGCCCCACACAAGCAAGGTGAACCAGCAGATCGTCAACAATGTGCCTGAGCTTTTTGTGTGCTTGCCTGGCTCTGTCCTGATGTGCAATGCACAGAGAGATGCATAGCTGCTTCACTCCCGCTTCTGAGGACAGTTCTTTTATGGTCTAATGGAAAACATGTATGAAGGGAAATGCAGTTCTAAATTGGCTAAGTCAATACAATAGGAAACCACCACAGTCTATCCCTTGACAACTTAACACCATGCTTGAAAAATTTTAAACCACATTCTTTTAAGCATATCTAAGTCTTCCAAATAAATACAGAAGAGAAATTGTACTTTAACTTAATAAGATTTAAATATGCTGCATTCAAACAAAAGCATGCTGCCTCACTTCCTCAAAAATGATATCAATTCCTTTATTCATCTTTGAATGATGCTTATTCTTCTTCTAGCTGAGTCACTCTCCCCTTTTAATATCATGTAGTTTACATAATGAAGTGTAACATTACTATTGGTACATTTTATATTAGATAGGAAGATGTGGGAGGAGAAGAAAATTAATTTATGTTACATATATATAGTCAAATAAAATAAAGAAGAAATCCTCATAACTATTGTAGATTCTGGTTTTTGCAACTGATCATGTGGTTGAACCTATAGTTATAATTTTCTTTTTCTATCATTGATGCTATGTTCTCTTTGCTCTCAGTAAACACTTCCTTGCCAGGTTCCTTGCCAGATGGGGTGACCCAAGTTTTTATTTTATAAAGGTCTTGGACATTAGTAGTGCTGCCAATAGTGGTGTTGTAGTATTTTTATTAACTTACAACAGGACAATAGAGAAGATACTTCAGGGGGTTTTCTCCATCCCAGACATTCTCCTTTTTTACTTCCATTATGTCAAGCATCCCAGTTTTCCCTTGAAATTCAGGGCCAGTCAACCTGACCACTAGAGTAAACATTTGCCTTTGCCTTGCCTGTTGATTGACTGGCATGAGAAGCCCAAACTGGCCAGCTATTCAATATGCGTGTGAGTTTGAATCTCTCGTAGTTGCTATTGCTGCCTATAAAATTGCACCACAACTTAGTGGTATAAAATAACAACCATTTCATTTTGTTCATCACAAGTGAGTAAATTGGGAAGGGCCCATTTAGAAAATTCTCATTTTGTTGCAGTGAGATGTTGGCAAGGGTGGCAGTAAGCTGCCTGGTCTGGTTTAAAAAAAAAAACAATAAAGCATAATTACAGGGCTGGCAGTTGATGCTGCAGTTCAGGTGGGCGATCAATTGCAGTGCCTATCCTTCACCTTCCCAGCGCTGCAGTCTCCATGCGGTCAGATTACTTACCTGGTAGCTGCCACCCACCAGAGTGAACGTCCTAATAGAATGAGGAAGAAGCTGCATGGTCTTTTACGATCTGGCTTCAGAAGTCCAATATCAAAAATTTCTCTGAATTCTACTAGTCAAAGCATTCACAGGCCTGCTCTGTTTCAAGGAAAGGGTATATTGATGCTAGTTTTTGATGGAAGAAAGTTGAAGAAACTATAATCATATTTTTATAAACTATAATAATGGTCTTTGATTCCCTTCATACTCTCTGCACTTCTGTTCATTTAGACCATACACAGTTTTCCAATTACCTTGTGATTTTTTAAAGTATGAGCAGTAGTACTTATATTGCTTTCTCCTCCAAGGACATCTTAAGCCCGTGATCTCTTTCTATCAAGATGCTGCTATTTTTAGATTCAGTTTTAATTCTAACTTATTAATTTCTTCATTCATCCACTCATTCACCAAATCTTTATTAAGGTGATTTAGATTCCAAATAACTATCCAAATACCTTTCCTAAGGAAAAAATTGTCCCTTTCTTAAGCCATTAAGTTTTTTTTTTAAACTTCAAATTGCCCCATTTATCTACTTACTGTCTTCAATTATAACAGTTCTAATATATGGTATTTTTCTTCCAACCCAGCTGTGTGATTTTTTAAAAATACAGTAAACATATCTTGTATTTCTGCCTCTAAGTTTATGCTACTATATTGAACAGATTGTTCAGATGTGGCTGTTGGATGGAAAAGGTAGCTGGAAGGCTGAACAGCTGGATGGATGGAGAGCCAAGAGGACAATTGGACAAATAGATGGGAAGACTGATAGGTAGATGAACTAATACAGGAATATAAATGATTTTATTTTCAAAAATCTTGGAAATTAATATTTTCCTTTTACACTGTCACTGTGAAGAAACAGATAACATTAAAAACTGGCTTGTGTGCTGCTGCAGTAGAAAGCCACACGCAGATGAAATATCGCTACCAACAGTATGGAGGTTATATGCTGCAAGGAACCCTTCCCGACACTCACATCTCTTTCAGGTGCATATCCAGATGAGATGGACAGACTAGACTGCAAGATAAAATGAGAATTCTGAGAAAGTTGAAAGTCTATTATGGAACATAAGTTGAGAAAAATTCTGTAAGTTAAGCTGAGCTACTTGACCACAATACATAGATAAGGATTTTGTTTTTCAAAAATAATTGTACTGGCTAAGTTAACACATACTAATCACATCTATTTTTGTGCCTAGTACTGTGATAAGTGCTCCTAGAGTTAATGCATGTGTATACCTGGGCAGGAATACATACATATTTTTTTGTGAATGCTGTTTACCTCAAGGTGTTAACTACATCTGTAAATTCAGAAAGCAATAATAAATAATACATCTTTTGGAATTAATTGTGAATAACAGAATCAGAATAAATCAGGTTAAAATAAAAAAATAAAAAAATAAAAGTTTAGTGTGTAGAACAAAACTTTAAACCCAAAAATAAGCCAAAGAAAAAACCACTTTGAAAAGATATGTCCTATTCAAGCCGATTTTACTAACCATAAATATGTATCTGTAAGTTCTAATTAACCAGATTCTTCAAGACTGTAATGTGTCACCTTACTTTAGTGCATATCATTTCAGACTTTAGAACATCCCTATATAATTATGGAAGGCATACAATAAACACTTAGACATAAGGTTGAATAAATTCACAAAGCACCGAGTGCAGAAATAAATATATACACATTTGGAAAGCATATTTCTTCATGTAGGCAAGCCTGCTTTGTGAAATCTTTGTGTTGACACTTTCCTTAGCAATTTTTCTTCAAGATGACATAAAGTCTGTGATATGAATGATTATTGGTTCCAAATGAGACAAACTTGAATTAATAAAGATATTATACTTATGACCACACTGGCGAGTGTGACCAACCACATTGTCTGGTTCAGAATTTTACTAAACAGCCATGCCAGATCACCGCAGTTCCAGCTTTTTCCTAGGAGAACTCCTTACACATGGTGGGATTTAATTCATCTTGACAATGGTTATGACATATGATCAGAAAATGAAGTTAGGTGACCTTGGACACACATGCCATTTAATTCCCTACAGTGACACTTCCTAGATACCACTTGAAACCCCAACCTGGAGTTCAGGAAAGATGTGAGAATTTGAGTAATTTAGTTGAGCTTTAAGACAACTGTATGCTGTTTTAAACCATCACACCTAACTTAATGCAATTAAGTGTGACTGACACTCCTTTTCAAGGAGGAATTAGAAGCAAACTGGGATAAGAAAGAATAACTTCCCCTACCCTGAATAGACAGCTTTCCCCAGGCTGAAGTTGAGCTCATTAGCAGGGCTGGATATGGACAAGAAAGGAGGAGCGCTCTACTGCCAGCTGCTGCCATTTACTTTATTATCATAAGCGAAATTCAGTCCCTCAGTACAGAGCCTTAGAAAATAATTCTTGCAGGGGTGGAGGGGGGGTATCTTTAATTGGCTGAGATTTGTTCCAGCCATATTTCAAACTGACACTCAAAATGTCAGTTACTTTTAGATAATGAAATCGATCTATTGTATTTCTGAGCAGCACGCAGAGTAGCTTAAAGCTCAGTAAACATTTTCTTTTCACTTTTATTCTGACATGGCCAAAATTAAATAGTGATTTATTGCCAACACATTACAAGGAAGCTTATCAACTTAAAGTGTATTCTTTCCATATTGGCCTCCTCTTACACACTTCAAGGAAATCTTGACATTTACAACACTGTAGTTTCCATACCCTTTTGCTAATTTTACTGAGCAAATATTATGTGCTTCTGGAGCCACTTAGTTTGTAGTATCTTTATACTATTAAAGGTAAAATTTAATGGTTATAGAAATTTCTCAGATCATGTGTATCTACTGAAACATCAAATATTTTGACTAAATTATCACTAGGTATTCAATTGCTCACAGAAAAAGCAATCCTGGGGTTTATTTCTATTATTACTTTTAAGAATTCCTTTTTCCTTCCCTAGCACTTTCCTCCTATCTCCCTTTCACAGTCTCCCTGTGTGGGTCTGCCTGGTGCCTTGATAGGAGAGCCAGGGAGCACCACTACAGGGCTGCTTCAGGAATGGATTGCTTGTAAGTTCCTTAAGTTTAATAGTCTGACTCTGGGAAACAGTATTAAGGTTTCAAACAAAAGGTTAGAAATTGAGCTTTTCACAGAAAATGAAGATAATCATAAATGCTTTGTCTTTTAGTTTTATGTGCCTAATAAATGTAAATTCTGCCTTTGTAAATAATTTGCTTCATTTATTGTAAGTTGTAAAACCTTAGCTCTCTGAAGAAAATTCATATAAATACCTTATAGCAAGTCACTTGGATTATAGAAAATGATTATTATTGGGACAAAGTGAACAAATCATTCATTGCACTTGATTTTCATGAGAGAAGACTCACAATAAGGTAACCAAATTGTTGTTGAGGAAATCTGGGTGATAAAATGCTTCATTCTGTAGAAACTTTATTAAGAAGTCTACACAGTAATGCTGTTAGGCTTGACTTCCTAATGGTCAGAGAAATCTAAACAACATTACAGAAATCAGTCTGTCACTGTCACAAGCTGGATTCCCTGGGGAGTAGAGATGGTGATTAGTGGGATTAATGAACAGCAGCTTATTGGAAAGTACTTTCAGTATAAGTACCTGTGGGGGAGTAAAGGAAACCAAATTTGGGCTGGATGGGAAATTAACTTCATGGCAGTTTCAGTAGAGACCCAGCCAAATATATTGAGAGATCTGGAACTAAAGATGGTTCTTTAGACTTGTCCCAGGTTGAAACAAGGAGACCAGACATTTATATCACTGCATATCAACCAGTTATTACAAAAGGAATGTCCCCAAGAAAGCAGCATGACATCTCATATACCAATAACCTTCGAATAATGATCCAATATACCTTTGGGTTATTAATCGTCTTTAGACAGAGAGGAACTGAGCTGAGAGAAGTTGGTCATCAACATTCCCAGCTGGGGCATGAGTGCTATAGTCCTGAAAGGGATGTCAATGCAATGAATCAAAAGATCTGCCACTCTAGCAAAACTCAGAGTGCACAAATCCTTGGTATAGCGGTACCATTTAGGAGAATCTATCATTTAAAAAAAAAGGCAGTAAATGTAAAGAATTATGTGTAAAGATATTTATATCAACATTCTTTAATGGAAATTTTATGAAAAAAACCTGAATCTGCTTAAATAGGTGAAGTGTCCAATACATTGTAGTATATTCACACTATGAACTATTATAAAGCTATTGGAGAGAAATTAGATGTATATATACTATGCTAGAAGGATTTTACAATGCATTATGTGAGAGAAAATAATAAATGTAGAAAATATGTCTCATCCAAACTTATTCACTTTATCTCTTTTTGTGAAAAGTAAGCAAAATTGAAATTATGCATTATACAAGTGGTATATATGCTTGCATGTTCATGGAAAATAGCACAGAAGGATGCATTCTAGGGAGTTAATATCAGTTACATACAGGGATGTTTGGAGACCACTAATTGTCCCTTTGTGTTTTTTTCCCTGTGACAATTAGTATGCTTTCATTGCAAAAAAGATGATTCATTAAACTTGGGAATATTATGTGCCTCAGCAAGTATGTAAGAAGAAGTTTAAAACTGAACGTGATTCCATTTGTTTCTTTTTTGTTTGTTTGTTTCCCTTGCCTGGGGAGATATATCAGATAAAATATTGCTATGAGCAACATCCAAGATTTTACTGCCTATGTTTTCTTCTAGGATTTTTATGGTTTCAGGTCTAATATTTAAGTCTTTAATGCATTTTGAATTTATTCTTGTGTATGCTATAAGAATGTGGACTAGTTATATTTTTCTGCACATAACTGTCCAATTTTCCCAATACCATTTATTGAATAAACTGTCTTGAGCCTATCGTACATGCTTGCTTCCTCTGTCAAATATTAATTGACTATAAATGTGTGGGTTTATTTCCGGACTCTCTATTTTGTTCCATTGATTTGTGTGCCTGTTTTTATGCCGGTACCATGCTGTTTTAATTACTATGGCCCTATATAGTGTAGTTTGGTATTAGGTAGCATGATTCCTCCAAATTTATTCTTCTACATCAAACTAAAAAGGTTTTGCACAGCAAAGGAGATCATCAACAAAATGAAAAGACATCCCATGGAGTGGGAGAACTTATTTGCCAATGCATCTGATAAAGGGTTAATATCCAAAAATCTATAAAGAACTTACAAAACTCAACACCAAAATAACAAACAATCCAATTAAAAATGGACAAAGGACCTGAATAGACACTTCTCCAAGGAGGATATACAGATGGCCCACAGACATATGAAAGATGCTCAACATCATTAGCCATCAGAGAGATGAAAATTAAAATCTTAATGAGATATCACCTCACACCTGTCCAAATGCCTATCATCAATAAATCAACAACCAACAAGTGCTGGTAAGGATGTGGAGAAAAGGGAACCCTGGTGCTGTTGATGGGAATGCAGACTGGTGCAACCACTGTGGAATGACATATGGAGATACCTCAGAAAATTACAAATGGATCTACTTTTTGACCCAGTGATCCCACTTCTGGGAATATATCCAAAGAAACCCAAGGCACTAATTCAAAAGAACATAAGCACCCCTGTGTTCACTGCAGTGTTATTTACATTTGCCAAGATATGGAAGCAGCCCAAGTGTTCACTAGTAGATGAGGGGATAAAACAAATATGGGACATTAACACAGTGGAATACTACTTGGCTGCAAAAAGGAGAAAATTTTAGCTGTTGTGACAATATGGATGGACCTGGAGAATATTATGCTAAGTGAAATAAGCCAGTCAGAAAAACACAAATACCCCCATATGATTTCACTCATATGTGGAATCTAATAAATAAATGGAACTAATAAGCAAAATAGAGACAGTCATAGATGGAGAGCAGATGACAGCCATGGGGTGGGGGTTAGGAGATGAAGGGATCAAACAAAAGGAAAGAGGGCTCACAGGCATGGACAATAATGTGGTGATTGCTGGGTGGGGCAGAAAGGTGGTATAAGTGGTTTAAATGGTAATGGGGAAAATACAATAAAAAATTTTAAAAACCTGATGTGAATCTTAGAAATCATTCATTTCTCTAGTTTTTAACCTTCTGGGTCCCAGTGATTTTGAGAAGCTAAGCATCCTTTCTCCAAGGATATGTCATTCAGAAAACATCACATAAAGATAAATTTCTGTATGCAGTAATTATAACATTAGGATATATGGACCTCTCAAAAAACATCTAATCTTCCCTAATTCTAGAACTTTACTATTTTACAGATGATGAAAATAAAGTCCTGGTAGGTTAAGTGACTTGCTCAGGGTCACAAGTTTTTAGTTTAAAAGCAAGGTTAGATTCCAGGTAATTCTTTTTCCTATGACAGAAATCCAATTCTGGAGATCTGTACTCTTCTGAAGATATTCCCATGATCACTTTTTTCAATTTCCCCATGTAAACCTACCCCCTTTACCTCTTTGGTAGATTATATTAGTGCTTCCAGCTATACATTCTTCTGTAGAAAGGTTACATAAGCTCACATATTGTTCTTTGACTTGCATCATCTGCTTCCTTATAGAAGAATGTTTCCATGCCCCATTGTCATGGTTGGCCATTTGACTTGCCTTGGCCCATGGAAATTAATGTGACTAAAGCATATATGGGCAAAAACTTTTAGAACAATTACAAAATCAGTCTCCACCTCTTGCTTTTTTCTTGCTGTTTGAGAATACTATGTTCCAAATTCAGCTCCTTCATCCTGGCTCCTTCATCCTGGCTGTATATTACAGCATATTCCCAAAGTTGAACTGCAGTAACTGATGGGTTACACATGTGAGGAGTTGTTTGTAAACCATAAACATTGAGGGGGGGAGTGTTACCACAAAAAAGCTAATGTATTCCACACCTGTTGCTACTCCCAACCTTTCTATCTCAAATAAATGCCATCTAGTCAGTCTACTTAAGCCAAAGTGATCTTTTAAAATATGTAAATAATATCATATTAGTACTTTGCTTAAAACTCCTCAGTGGCTGTCCATTACATTTCAAATGACTTCCAAAGCCTTTATACTGGTCAAGAAGACCCTGTGTATTTGCTTTCATTCCCTACTACTCTCCTTGATCACTCTGGTTTTGGTCCTACTTGTCTTATTTCTGCTCATAGGATATGCCAAGGCTGTGCCTTCTGACTGGCTTCTGACAGTCACTTCTCCGGTTAATCCCTTACTAGATCTCTGCTTAAATACCATGTTCTCAAAGAGAGTTTGTATAGCCAACATGAATAATGTTACTTTCAGTTCTTACTACTTATTTCCTATTACATTTTGCTGTTTTATTTTCATATATTACCATATTGATGCACAACTAGACTCACAAGGGGTTGCAAATATTTGGGTTTTGTGAGAATATAGAATTTAGAGAACCAAAAAAGAAGTGAACAGAGGTGCAGCTAGAGGGTAAGGCATTTGGCTCATTTTTGTGTCCTCACTGAACCTCCCATGAGGTCTAACTCAAATCAAATATTTGATAAAACTTGGTTGGATTAACCTGAAAACTAACACAGAAAGAAATACAGAAGTGTTTGATTCTTACATGTATAGAATTTGCCAACTGATATTAAAGTCTGACAAATGTCTGGGCTAATATTCCTATAAATGGTATAGTAACTCATGATGGAATTGATGGCTGCAATTCCCATCAGTACTGACTTTCTGTGCAATAGAAAATTGTTTATAAAACCTTGTTGAAATATATGTATAAAATGCAATTTTGTAATAATACTGGGTCCTTTTTATTTTATGTTACATTCTGGTCTATAGGAACAAATAATGTATATTCATACATTAAATTATGAGGATTGTGTTTGTGAGAATAGTGTTATAAATATTACATTAAAATGACAGATACATGTACATTACAAGGCATAAGCATGTGAGTTTATAGATGGACCAACAGATGTGTTTATTTTGCCTTGCATGGTGTTTAAAGCTTGCTTCAGCAAATATTTGACATTAAAGAAATTTCACAAGAAAATGAGGATTTCTGGGTTGTCTTTAAAAAACACACACAAGGTCTAAGGACTGTGAACATGCATTTCTACACTGTAATAATTTATCACTGTGTACTGTTTTCCATTTTGGGTAAGGCATGTAATCCCCAAATGACTTACTAAACTCTTATCTATATTTCACTGAGTTTGTGACTCAGACAATATACATATAAAATATACACTGTCACATTTGATAATGAAGTATTAACTATTTGGTAAACTTTAAAGATGCCAATCAAATAAAAATAATACTATAATGTGTGATATTCAGAAATATAAGTAGACTTCCAGCCAAGATGGGGGTATAGATAGAAACACTTAGCCTCCTAACACAACCATAAGAAGTATAACAACCAGTCTAAAAAACAACCAGAAATGTCAGAAAATTGAACTTTATGGAAGTCTGATGATCAAGGAGTTGAAAAAGAAACAGTCATCCAGATGGGTAGGAGGGGCAGAGACAGGCAGCCAGGGCAGAGAAGATACATGATGAGATGGTAGCAGCCCATGGAGTGGGTGGTCCCATATTCACATGAAGATAAAAACTGGGAGGGATGGCTGGGGAGCAAGCTATCTTAACCCCAGAACAGACCACACAACCAGGGTTCTTATAACCTCTGGTTGTAAAAACCTGTGGGGTTGCAGTGGTAAAGAAAACTGCTAGTCTCTCAGGAGAGTCCATTTAAGGGTTCCATAGGGTCCTAGAACATACTCAAGCCTGACTACTTGGGGAAGCAGCTCCAGGGCAGTAGCTGGAAGGGTACCAGTTGCTTATAAGAAGTGGGGGAAGTGACTGAAATCAGGTTGAGAGCCAAGTAAGCATCATTGTTCCCTCTCTGCCCACTCACACACATACAGTGCCACAACCACAGCTGAAGTGGTTCACCCTGCCCTGGTGAATACCTAAAGCTCTGCCTTTTAAAATGTAACATGTGTGCCAACAATTTGAGGAGACAAAGAAACATGGCCCAAATGAAAGAACAGATCAAAACTCCAGAAAAAGAAGTAGGTGATGAAGAGATAGCCAACCTATCAGATGCTAGTAATCAGGATGCTCAGAAAAATGATTGAGTATGGCTGAAAAATAAAGGAAGGAGTGAAAGCTCTACAAAGTGAAATAAAGAAAAATATACAGGGAACCAACAGTGATAGGAAGGAAGCTGGGACTCAAATCAATGATTGGGAACAAAAGGAAGAAATAAACATTTACCTAGAACAAAAAGAAGAAACAAGAATTTTAAAAAATGAGGAGAGCCTTAAGAACATCTGGAACATGTTTAAAAAATGAGGAGAGCCTTAAGAACCTCTGGAACATGTTTAAGTGTACCAACAACCAAATCATAGCAGTGCCAAAAGAAGAGGAAGAGCAAGAAATTGAAAGCTTATTTGGAAAAATAATGAAAGAATACATCCCCAGTTTGGAGAAGGAAATAGGCATACAATTCCCAAAGCTCAGAGAATCCCAAACATGTTGGACTCAAAGAGGGCCATGCCAAGATACATCATAATTAAAATGCCAAAGGTTAAAAATAAAGAGAGGATCTTAAAATCAGCAAGAGAAAAGGACACAGTTACCTACAAAGGAGTTCCCATAAGACTATCAGCTGATTTCTCAAAAGAAACCTTACAGGCAAGAAGGGGCTGGAAAGAAGTATTCAAAGTCATGAAAAGCAACGACATACATCCCAGATTACTCTCTATCTAGCAAAGCTATCACTTAAAATGAAGGGAAGATAAAGTGCTTCTCAGATAAGGTAAAGTTAAAGGAGTTCATCATTACCAAGCCCTTATTATATTAAATGTTAAAATGACTACTTATCTGAGAAAAAGAAGATCAAAACTATCAACATTAAAATGACAAACTCACAACTATCAACAACTAAACCTAAAAAACAAACAAAAACTAAGCAAACAATAGAACAGGAACAGAGTCATAGAAATGGAGATCTATGGAGGGTTATCAGTGGGGTAGGGGAAGATACAGGAAATAAGAAGCATGGTTGGTAGGTACAAAATAGACATGGAGACATTGAGAATAGTATTGGAAATGGAGAAGCCAAATAACTTATATGTATGACCCATGAATATGAACTAAGGGGAGGGAGGATTACTGGAGGGAATGGGGACACCAAGTAGAGGGAGACAAAGAGGAAAAATGGGACAACTATAATAGCATAATCAATAAAATATACTTGAAAAATTAGGGTCCATCAATAAAGTTTTATTGGAAAACACACACACACACACACACACACACACACACACACACAAATATAAGTAAACATTAAGGCCAAGACCCTGCTCTACCTGCTTTGATTGGGTGTTTTCTGCTATCTTTTCTTCCAAATGGCTAATTCAATCCTCTGCCTCATTCAATCTGCTGTTTATTCTTTCTAGTGTATTCTTCATTTTCAATATTGTAGTCTTCCTTTTTGACTGGTTCATTTTTATGTTTTTTATACTCTTTTCATGTTGAAGTTCTCATTAAGTTCTTTGAAGTTCTCACTAATTCCTTGGGCATCCTTATAACCATATTTCTGAATTCTCTATCTGTTAAATTACTTGCCTCCATTTCAATTAGCTCTTTTTCTGGAGATTTCTCTTGTCCTTTTATTTGGAGCATGCATCTTTGTCTCCTGATTTTATCCTCTCTCCATGTTTGTTTCTATGTATTAGGTAGATCTGCTATGTCTCCCAGTCTTGGTAGGGTGGCCTTACGTAGTAAGTGGGACCTGTGGCACAGTTTCCTTGTTCACCAGAGCAGCGGGTACCGGGAACATCCCTTTTGTGGGTTATGTGAACCCTCCTGTTGTAGTTAAAATTTTACTGCTTTTGGCACATTCATGCATGAGATTGATTCTCAGGCTGGCTGATGGTGAGGACTGGTCCTAACCACAGTATTTGAGTTGCTGTGAGGTGCTAACCATACAAAGCAGAATACATTTCAGCAGAGTCTGGTACCTGCCAAAATTTCCCTTTGGATCTGTGGCTTGTAAAGGTAATTCAATCCTGCTCTAATGTTTTCTCAGACTGGTCACTGATTGTATCTGTTTTGTGAATTTGGGGGAGAGACTCTGGTGCAGATCAATGTCAGGCTCTGCCTGTGACTGGCCCTTGGTCACCCTATTCAAAGCTACAAAGTGATCCACTGTTTGTGGTTACCTTTTCTGGGCCTTAGTGTGTGTGGGAAGGACCAATCTGCACACCAAAGCTCTTTCACCTGCACCAAGCCCAGGGACAGGTCAGCAAAATGCCCCAGACACCCCAAGATCTGCCTCAACCTGCCTCTGACTGTCAGGCTCAGTCACTGAAAAAGACCATGTACTCAAGTTGCATAAAGCATGTTGTCAGTGAGTCACCAGGTAGGTGTGAGTGGTGTCACCAGATTAATACAAGTTTAAAGTTAGTACCAGTGCTGGGTCTGAGGCCACTAAGCAAAAGTACCAGGGTATAGCAGATCTAACTCTCCCCTGCTGGATTCCTGCAGATCTTTGTGGTGGTGGGCCAGGGTCTCAGGGAGATGTCAGGGTGGGATCAGCAGGGTTTATCAGGTTCAAACAGACCAAGATCTGGCTGTGTGAAGGGAGGGCTCTGCACCAGTTAGGTGTGTAAGGCAAAAATGGCCCCCATCCTAGAGTCACCCAACTCTGCCCCAGATTGTGCCAGGAGCCTGAGCTCAACAGGGCAAGGCCTCCAGGAAGTGGGAGGGTGGGGCTAGTGGGTCTCCCATGAGGGCTAGGAACCACTCAGTTTCAAGGGAAAGTCAGGGGGTGGGGCGAGGGAATGGCTCCCACACCACAGCCACACAACTCAGTTGCTGACACCCCTGAGACTGTCCAGATCTCTACCGGGAGTGTCCAAACTTTTGGCATCTCTGGGCTGCACTGGAAGAAGAGTTGTCTTGGGCCACACATTAAATACATTGTGACATGTAATTACAAAAAAAGTCTCATAATGTTTTAAGTAGATTTACAGTTTTGTGTTGGGCCACATTCATAGCCACTCTGAGCCTCATGCAGTCTGCAGGCCACAGGTTGGATACACCTGTGTCTATACCCTGGCCCAGATGCTGACTCCTCAGCAGGGCATGAGCTCTGCATTTGGGGCATCAGGTAGTCCAGAGGGTGGGACTATTGCAATCCCACAAGCTGAGACCCTAAGGAAGGTAGTGCTCTACCCTCTGTGGTATGGAAGAGGGACTCAAGTGAGGGACCCTGGGGGCTGTCCCTTCAGGTCTCTCTTCAGAGTGTCAAACCCCATCTCTCTTCGTCCCTTTACCTTTACTCTGTGGGAGCCCAAGGTGAGTGGCTATGAATGACATTTTGTGCACTGGCCCTTTAAGAGAACACTGTGTCTCTTGCAGTCTTTTTCTCTCCCTGGTGGAAAGAATTTCCGCTCATAATCATAGTCAGGTGTGATTTGGGCACCTCTTCAGGGCTCTGGTCTTCTGGGAAGCCCAGTGTGGGGTGAGATCCTCACACTCACCAGGGGGAATCTTTGCAGCTGATATATTCTCCTGGAACCTCAGCCACATTCCACAGGAGCAGGACTAGCCCTTCCTATGAATCTCACAGTGGCTTTTTTTGTAATTCCTTGGTTATAAGACCCGTTCAGCTATTCTTCAGTTGGTTATTCAGGTTGAATACTCTAGGTTCTATACTTTAGCTGTAACTCCAGTTTGGTCCTGTGAGGAGGTGAGTGTAACTTTCACCTAGTCCACCACCATCTTGGATCCTCTCTGTAATAGGTGCTACTTCTCATCAGAGCTAGTGAAGTGCAGGAAAGGAATTCCAGCACTTACGTAGTTGGCCACCAGCAGAGGTGTGATGTGATCTTGATTTTGAAAGAACCAGCGAGATTCAGATAAGCAATGAATATATTAAAAGAAAAGCACAGAGTTCAAGCATTTTAAAGAATAGAAGGTAGTTGGGCAAGATAAAAGAATGAAGAGTTTTATTTATGTAAAATAATAGGGAAGATATGACTAAAGAAATTTTACAAGACAAAACTGGACAGATCTTGACTGAGGCTGTTGTCTATTTTTTTTTTGAGCCATATTGTTGATGATCCTATGTAAGAGGTCTAGAAATACCGTTGTCTGCAAGCATGTTCTTTTAAAATTCACTTCAAGCTCATATTGCAGAAGGTAGGCTTGGGTATATTAATAGATCAGCCTGGATTTTCTATATCAGTTGAAGGATGTTGGCAGCAAAATGGAATCAATACCCAAAGTCAACCAGATGCTGTATCTAAGGCTCTAAGGGACACACATGGAATGGATAATAAGAGTCCAGGTTTGTTAAATTACAGTGAAATCTGCCAAGTTGGTCTCAAACATATGCCTAATTGGCTTATGCTGTAAGACACTAATTGAAGATTTAAAAAGAAGTTAACTTAAACTTGAAAAACTTGGTTCACAGGGCTATTTTGTTCTAAAATGTGTAATAAATATAATTCCGGATATAGAATGCTTTCCATGGAGGTGAAGTGGCTTGGTAATTGAGAGCTCAGTCTTCATACTCAAACAGACATTGCTACCTGACTCTACCCTACCATCTTCTGGCACTTTGACCTTAGCACATCATGTAGTCTGTCTGTGCTTTAGATTCTTCAACTGTACAATGGAGAATGAAATTATTATCTACTTCATCAAATTGTTGTGGGACTGATTGGGGAAATGCATATAAAACGCTTATTACCATGCCCGCCACATACCAACAGTTATTACTTCTAATGTCTTACATGCTACTTTCCTGGTACACAATCTTAATTCTCTTCTCTCTTCTGCTTTTTCTGGACACTGCCATGATGCACAGTTCTGATCTTCTAACTCTCCCATTAAAAAGTTTATTAACTCCCCCAGTGCCTAAAAAATATCCTGTATTCTTTACCCTGGACTTTCTGTCTGAAACCTGTCTTTACTGTACATTTTTCTAGAAATCCTCATTGCTTGAACAAAATTGAACATATTTTAAATTTTCTCAAAATGCTCTGTGTTTTCTATGGCAGAGCTGATAACTTCATGGAGCTCCGTATGAAGGTTCACTATCACCTGCAGCCCTGCTGCAAGATTATTCACCCCTTTCCATTTTCTACAATTTTCTTCATCATCCTTTGGTCACTTAGCTAGCTGAGGATCTGGGCTCTTGCTGTTGCCTTCTTAACTTTCTTTCCCATCATATAGCTGTCAAACCTCTACCTTCTTAAATCCAAAGTTGCACTTCCTTTTTTATTTGTAACCTAGGGCTTTAATCTCACTTTCTAAACTTCATCCCAAAGTCTGACTATTGCACACTTCCTCAAGACATATTAACCCAAGATTTGACACACTTAATCCCCACGCAAGTTCTGACACAATTACCAAAAAAACTGTCATAATGCATGCAAAAAATATTCTCCATCACTATAGAATATTTACCTTGACATTTCTTTCCCTGAACAGTAGCCCTAAAATTACCTTAGATGGCATTTGTGGTAGAAAACAATCTAACCTTATTGCTTATGGAAATATTTGTCTTGAAGTTTAATAATTAGAGGAACTTTGTCACTATCTTAACAGCATTTCCTTTCTTCTCCTGCCTAAAATTCCACAAACACAGAGTGTCTACAACATTCTGAAAACAGTATGGGCTGCAGGAGAAACAGATGAAATAGTCTCTGTAGCCCACAACTCTCCGTTCTCAGGCAATTCACAGTTAAGTGCAGTATTTTCTTGTTAGAATACTTTTTACATTGTGATAACACAGACACGCACACCATGGATGTAAAGGTGGTCAGACAAATATGCAAAAAAGCAATCACAGTGCGTGATGATAAAGATTTCTTTATCATTAGAAAAGAAAAAATGATAGAAAAAATTAATTTTATTATTGATTGACTTTTATAAAGAGAGAGGAAGAGGAGAGAGGGAGAGAGAGAAAGGGAGAGATTGAGAGATAGAAACATTGATTTGTTGTTCTGCTGATTTACGCATTCATTGGTTGATTCTTTTCTGTGCCTTGACCAGTGATTGAACCCACAACTTTGGCATATTGGGATGACACTCTAACCAAATGGCTACATGTTCAGTTCAAAGATAGAAAATGTTTATATGTGAAAACACTATAGCTATTAAAGGACTGACTTTTAGATATCTCAAGAATTATAGTATATATTCATTGGATGTAAGTTTGCTCACTTTGAAGCATCTACTTTAGTCTCACCATCTGGTTTTCAGTCAGTCACTCTTCTCCCATTCAATTACAAGTAAATGAGAATTTATAAAATATTATATAATATGTTATATAATAGATAATATAAAACATTTTTCTTATATGAACTAACTGAGGTTAAGAAGCTGTCAAAATCTATATGTCTCAGCTTTTATAAGGTGTCAGATTTCAGTCTCTTCCCAGAAATAAATACATGAATAACTCTATTCCCATATCTTGAAGGCACCAATGATTCTAAATTATTTTTTTCTTCAGTTGGACCATTTTTTCCTGATATTTGGGGTATCAGTTATGGTAACTGATACCCCAAATTCATAGCTATCCAGAATTCTTATGTTTATAATTTGGATCTGTGTTGGTCATCATAAAAATCTCTCTCCTTTTAAAGCATTTCTGCAACAAAAAAACCTATAAATCTGTTAAAGGATCAAAAATGGGTGTTAGGGAATACCAACATTTAAAAACAATTTATACAGGGAAAATAAACCTGTGAAATGATATTTTAATTAAAAGTCAACTGAATAAAAAAATCAATATGAGGAAATTATCTGTTTTCTGTCACTGTTACATTCTATCAAGTGACAAGCATTAAAATGCTCTCAATATTTCAAGTATATTGAGATGGGTAAACTACAGGTGATAAATAAGTCAATTCTACAATCTAAATCTGTGTTATTTCTCAAGAGACAGCAGAACAGTACTAATAATCAATTTAGCATTCAGAAAATTTGGTGTAGAAGGCAGTTGTTCCAAAAACATCCCTCCTTAAATTGTAAATTTCATCAAAGATAATAAAAATGGGGACTTTTAACTTATGATGTCTCTAATTAGATGTGTTTATTCATTCACTGAGTAGTTAATGTTAGCTAGGCAGTGTGCCAGAGTAGTTATAAACAAGATAATTTTATGTAGAGCGCACCATTGAAAATTTGTTTCTTCACTCATTGGAAATATTTCAAAACTCTTCAGTAAATGCCAAAAAAGGTACAATTATGGTGCAAATACAAATTTTTATTTAAGCGTATTTATTTAAAATAACCAATTTAATTTAATAAAATATGTTATAAAAATAATTATATTTATATAGAAAAATGTGAAGAATTCTACATTAATGCAAGTTTGGGAAACCTTGATTAGCAAGCCTCAATTGTCACTCCCAGCCCTGAGATTTTGTAAGCCAAGGGCTGAATTTTAAGATACTTAAAAGCAATTAAAAAAAGGCATTAAAGTTCAAATGGCTATTATATTCAGTAATAATCCCCTTGCTCTTTGTACTTTAATGAGGTGTTTGTTTTTTCTCAATCTCAGCTAGCTGAGTAAAATTACAGAGGGGTGAGAAACTAGGAAAAATCAGAGGCCTCCTAAAGAACAACTAATCTAACTACCCTCATGAAACAGATCTACCTTCAGACTATATACTATGTCTTGAAAAACTAGAGCAGGATAGCTCTATCATTTGAGCATTTTGGGAGGGAGCAAGCGCTGAGCCTGTGAAGCTAAAATACTAAGAAGTGAGGACTTAGCAATAAGCTAAGGAGGGAGTGAGAACAGCAGAACCAGCAACTGTAAAGCACTCTTCTACCCAAATCAGCATCCATAGAGATTGTCAAATGTATTATAGCAAGTACATTTGATAAGCAATGGTGATGTAAGGCATCAAGACAGTGCACAAATTGTGCCAATATACTCTGTTTAAGATGATAGGAAAGCAAAAACCAAATTTTCAAGCTTGTCAATTATATAACTAAAATTGCAGAACTAAGCAACCTCAGCTAACATATAATGAAATGAGAGAAAAAAAAAACAAAAATTACTTCTTTTCATCAACCATTTAAAAAAATCTTCAATCATAGACAAGTGTAATTAATTCCAAATAAACAATGTGAGCTCTTCCTCACAAATGCAGTTAAATAAGCTTAACATTCATTCTGACAACTTGCAATGGCACTTATTTGTGTTTAATTTTATCATGTGGGATTTAGCCTGTGATGGTGATTGCCAAGATTTCTTTCAACACAAATTTGCCATTCAACATATTTTGTGTCATTTATGCCATGTTTTGGTAGGCCAGTTTGACAAAACTTTCTTCTATATGATCATTCAAATAGTCTAATATTTTAAGTTAGTTATAGAAATTTTCAACTATCTATAAAAGAAATTGTAATAAATTCCTGTATACTTATCACCTATAACTTAGTTTCAACAATTTCAAACTTTTGCTCATTTCATTTCATTTATTCCCCTAATCACCACCACTATATAGCATTTTACCCATTGATAAATCAGTGTATCATATCCCAATAAAGTTGAAAATAGCTCAGTATACATTTCTAACAAGCAAGATCTTTTAAATATAACCACAATGATGTTAATATACCTATGAAGTTAATAATATTTTGTTAATATTATCTAATACTTATTCAATGATAAAACTTCTATATGTAGTTGATGTGTTCAAGGCAGGACCCTTGCAACTTCATCTGGTTAATGTGTTATAAGTCTTCAAATTTTTATGATGGTTCTTTTTTCCCTTTTTTTTTCATGTCAATTATCTGTTGGAAAACTGTGTCAGAATGTTTTCCACATTCTTGTTTTAGGATTTGGATTTTTCTGTTATTTATATTGTTTCTCTGTCTTTCATATCTCTTGTAAATTCAGAGCTAGAGACTTAAAAAGACATAGGTTTAATTATTGGTGGGAATATTTCATAGGAGGTACCCTGTACATCTTAATGTTTCTTGGAGGTGGACACCAGCCAGCAGTGTCCACATCATTATGGATGAATTAAAACATACACACAGACTACTGAGAGTCTGGTGGAGGAATAAGACGACAGACTGGCTTTTCTCTCAAGAGGAGCAAAAGCTGCGGCCTCCGCCATGGCAAGCCTTTATTCTCATCTCTCCTTACATACCAAGATGGTTCTTCCTCACTATCCCAGTTACAACAAAGAAGCCAATGCCCCTCATTACATCACAGAAGAAGGATATTAGCAAATGAATAGGCAGCTGGTTACACTGGGCCTCTGCAAGTACTTGCAGGGTGAGGGGGTTTCAGCAAAAAGCCAGTCTCAAAACAGCCTAAGTATATTGCAAATCTAATTACCCACGAAAGAACCTATCTGTGGGCATGGGTCCTGTGCATCTCCAAGTCAGAGCTGGGCCCACACCACGCAGAAGGGTCTGCCACATTGCTTATAAAGAAGTATATAACATATAATTGTTCAAATGGGCAAGATTGAACAGTTGGTTCAGTTATTTCAACCTGCTTCATTGATTAGTTTCTCAATCAATCTTCTTCCTAATGTTTGAGCATTAACTAATAATAATTGATTAAAGTCATTATTTTATTGTTACTAAATGATATTTTTTATTTTATCATTCTGTCTATATTTATTACCATAAATTCTTTTATAAGGAACTTTTTCTCAATTATATGGTTACTCTAAAATATATTTGTATAAGAAAGGCAGAAAATGTGCTGGGTGTTTTCCCTATTTATCTTCAAAATAATGAGTAAGTACCCAAATACCCTACTAATATGATGCTATTTAAAAATGGTATAACGAACTTATAGATATATATTTTAGGTGTTTTGATACTCTGCTGTCTTTTGGGGGGATGGCATGGCTCAAAATGACTAATCTTTAGTCAATAGAAATCAAAGTTTTCGCTTCTCTTGGCTTTTTTCCCATTTTATCTTAGTCTCACACAACATGTAATTACATTCATAAATATTTGAATAAGCAGTTCTAAAAAAATAAAGATTCTTTTTCAAGCATAAGCACAATTTTTAGGACAGCCAAATAATTTCACAGTAATTCCTCACCCAAGGTCATGTCTTTCTCAGGGGAACCTACATCTAATGACCAAATGAAAATGGTTTATAAAGGGTTAGCCATTTTGTCCCCATGTGATACTCCTTAAAGGGCAGTTCTATCTCCAAAGCTCTCCAGTGGCTTGACAAAGACTTTGTTTAGCCTGAATCAGTCAATCTTTTCTCTATCCAGTCATTTTTCTCCTTCCTGTCCTACATACATATTGATTCCTAATGAACATAATTCACTCCAATTGATATTTCAGCATCTGCTTTCACAGAAGCCAGCCTATAGCACAGATATTTCAGGAATTTGCACCTCAAATTTTTTGACTGCCTGACTCAGTTGCAAGTATAATCCCTCAAAATTATATTCTCCCTATTACATATATTTGTGCTCTATAAATTCATATATACATAAAACTCAGATCTTACATTTATTATCAATACCTATGCTCAAATTTTTTAAAAGGAAAAAAGAAATGAATATTTTATCCTTTTATGAAATTTCTATTGTTTCCTCATGAATTCTTTTATAACAGTATTAATACGAATATATGTTTATGATTTTAGAATAACATCAAAATTTCTGTTTCAGATGGTTAAAAAACTAGAAGGATTTCTATATGTATATGGGACTGATTACATTTAGAAGAACTAATGACACTTTTACATTCTATTTTCAAACTGATGGCAAGAGTTCAAGGAACACATCAATCATAGTTATTGACCTTTCTGCCTGTAAATTTATGGATCTATTTGTTTAACAAAATTATCAAGTTCAAGTTAATTGTAAAATACTTTTACAACCCTTTTGCAATAGTTTTAGGTATTTGAATGTAGCAATTTATTACAAAATGTATTTGTTTAAACCCTCAGCAATATCACCAAAATAAAAAAATTTAATGTCAAACTTTATATGTAACCTATGTAACACCTAAAACAAAAATTTTATTTACATGTAAATCGGAGTAGACTAGACTAAAAAGAGGTATAAAAAGAATTTGAAATAAGGAGTTTTGCTATTTCTGTCCTTGGTTCTGGTAATCATTTTTTTCACCATTTGGAATCCTATCAGCTAGATAATAACCAGAAAGCTTACAAGTCATTCACTCAGGAAGACACCCACTAGCATTGATAAAGTTATGCAAAAGTTCTGTTGATGTTGGTAACCTGAAGCAAATACACAAATAATTGATATCCAGATACCATATTTTTTCCCTTGATAAAAACTGTAAGATCACCACAATATATTTTAGGTAACAAATGCTGTCAACCCAATGGCATTTATCTGTTTTGTTCATCAGGATCCTACCTTTCTCACACACCCCATTTCCAAATCCTTGCCCAAATCTGTTATTACAAAAAAAATGATACATTATTAGAAATAGAATATTTTACCAGCACCATGGCCAGACCTAATGGTTACTATGTGGTCAAGATGGTCTTTCCTATCTATAAAACACTTTCCATTTCAAGAGAATTGTTAACTTAAGAATGATAAAAATTATCTAATAGCTGTGTGTCGGTGGCTTTATTATATCTTCCTCTGGGGAAGAGAATGGCAGCTGAGACATTGGGGGAATGCCAGAAAGGTATCGTCTCTTTGGCTCTGAGCCATTAAAAGATCTTTTCATTCACCCACCATGGCCCTGTTATAAGTGCCAATTTTTCCATGAAATTGGGTATGCTCACTGGCTTCTTTCACCCCTTTGTCCTTACTCGTATTCATTAAATTGTATTTTTTTGCAGTGAAAACAGACTGCATCTTATTAGTTTCCCTCTAACCTCTGGTCCTTATCAATTCTCTAGATTCCTCTTTTATCTTCCTATATCACAGCATTTCTGATTTCTTAATTTGCTTTGCTTGAACTCTTTGTTACCTCACATCAGTTAGACAAATACTCTCACTCTGGACACCGGTCAAGCTCATAGCAACAGTACAAGGCAGATGATAGGAGATGGGAATGTTCACCACACCCAAGTTTTATTCCTATAATTCTTAAACCTGAGTGGAATATGTATTTTGTTTCAAATAGTTTAAATACAGCTCCTAAGATATCATTTACTAAGATATCCAAAAATGCCCTCAATCTACTCCATATTTAGCATTACTCACAATATAGAAATATTTTTCCCACATACTTCATGAGGCAAGGGCCAAGTGAGATCATGTAAATGTGAACAGGTTTTGTAACTGTGAAACACTCTCCACAAATTTAAGATTTTAGTAGCATTCTATGTAAAATATTGGAATGGGGGCTGGTTGTCTCAGTACTTAGTGTAACAGCAGGTCCCCCTGCCAACTATAACCTTTCTTTACTATCTCATTTGATCAATGGAAAATAAAAAAGTGCAAGGAGATAGGAAGGTAAAATTAAGATCCCGTGAAAGTCTCACCAGGAACATTTGGAGATAAGTGTACTGTGAAACATATACTTCTTCTGCCTATAAAAATGCTTTCTTTCTTTTTTTGTGGTACCTTGAAGGCAGGTGCTACTACAGGCTGAAGCTGAACATCTTTCCTAGCCACTGGCTGGAGGAAACTCGTTGAAGTGGATGATGAATGCAAATTGCTTACCTTTTATGAGAAGCGTAAGGCCACAGACGTTGCTGCTGATGCCCCTGATGAAGAATGGAAAGATTATGTGGTTCAAAATCAGTGGAGGGGAGGAGGACAGTCAAGGTTTCCCCAGGAAGCAGGGTGTCTTGACCCATGGTGGTGTGTGCCTGCTGCTGAGTAAAGGGCACTCCCACTGTAGACCAAGTTGGGCTGGAGAGACAAAGTGCAAATCTGTTCGGGGTTGCATTGTGGATGCCAATCTAAGTGTTCTCACCGTAAAAAAAAAAGGGGGGGGAGAAAGATATTCCTAATCTCACTGATACTACTGTGTCTTATCAGCCAGGGACCCAAAGAGCTGGAAGAATCTGCAAACTTTTCCATCTCGCTAAAGAAAATAATGTCCGACAATATGCTGTGAGAAAGTCCCTAAACAAACCTAGGACCAAAGCACCCAAGACTCAGTGTCTTGTTTCTCCACGTGTCCTGCAACACAAATGGCAGCTTATTGCTCGGAAAAAACAACATGCTAAGAATACACTAAACTTTTGTCCAAGAGAATGAAGGAGGCCAAAGAGAAACGCCAAGAACAGGAAGCCAAGAGATGTAAACTATTGTCTCTGAGAGCTTCTACTCCTAAGTCTTAGTCCAGTCAAAAATAAGATTTTCTGAGTAACAAATAAATAAGAACATACATAAAAAAAGCTTTCCCTGTTGTAGTCTACAAAAAACTCTGAAGACATTTCTTTTTGCAAAATATGCTTTCTTTAATCCATGATCATTTTAATTTACAAAACCAATAAATCTTGATGAGTGAAAATAGCTCTGTATGTACATATGATGATAAATATAATCCATTGATGAAAAGTACATACTTGAATAGTTTTAAATTTTCTCTAAGCTAAAGACGCATAATATTCTGTTTTAAAATTTTTTATCTCAGAATTTTGTCAGAACTGGAAAAAAGTTGCAATGCTATTAAAGAAAAAGCTTTTAAAGATCAATTAAAAACAAATAGTTAAATGTACACTGGCAGGGGGACCCTGTCAACAATGCTCCAAAATATTATTCCTGCAAAACTATGAAATTAGACTATTGGGAAAAAATGTGATTGGTAAAGACATATTACATTTAAAATGTCATTAAATTTTAATCTTTAAAATTAAGTATATAATTCAAACTTTGAGCAAAGCCACATCCAGTCTCTTGCTCAGTAGAGAGCATTGAACCCTGAAGTACACATTTTTCTCCATATTCTTATAGAATATAATCTGAAGTAACCTTTCTTTTAACTTGTTATAGTTAATTTTTATACATGGTTTAATTAGAGAAAATGTTTCTCAATAGTGAGGATCTGGGAATGTGCCATTCGCAGATAGTTTTCTCTTACATGCATTTTAAAAGGAGCAGCACCCTGACAAAATGTTTCACAGTGGAGTTGAAAGAGTAAAAACAGGAATGTAAGCACAGCAAAGGGATATATAGGATGTCATGTCAACAGAGTTTGCCCAATGGTTGCATTTCTTCATGAAGCTAAGTGGACAGAAAGAACAGCATAAAAAGCCCAAGAATCTTAACAGTAATAAATTGGTACTATCATTGACTTGGTCCTAATCTGAAGGCAGAATTTGCATACACTTTGCTTGATCTGGAAAATACACTTATAGATCACATTAGATTCTAATGCAGAAGATATTTACAGGACCAGTAAGATTCAGTGTATGGCCAGGGAGGCAGGATGTGGGCCCAGGTTTAGTGGTGGGAGGAGCAGGTGTCAGAGAACGTTACACCTTACAGCTGGAGGGGAGGCCAGGACAAATAGCACATTACATACAGGGTCTCTAAATCTGAGTAGCAGCAATCATATAAAAAATAAAATAAAATAAAACCTGGAGATCCTCCTACTGCACTGCTCACAGCTCCAGCTTCCTGCCCACTTCTCTCAGTCTGAGAGATTACTGGACTGATCTTATATTGATAATTATCCAGCCCTTAAACATCAGAGACGAGGAAGGAATTTTACTAAAAGCAGATTCAATGTGAAAAGGCCAAAGAATGCATAGTCATCATCCAAGAAGGAAAAAAGTTAAGGAATTCTGATGAGGAATGTTAATTTTCTGTACATTGCACATATTAAATAAGAAACTTTCAGCATTAAAAAATATTTGTATTAACTATATATAAAAATAAAATTAATTTATATATTTTCTCATATCAGCATCTTACTAGCATTTCCTATTGATTGCAATAATTTATAGATGCTTTGATTTGGTATTTAAAGAATCATATCATCTTAAAATAATGACTGTCTCTCTTTCTAGTTTTTTTTTTAAGATTTTATTTATTTATTTTTAGAGAAAGACTAAGCCACACTGGTCTGGGCTCCTTTCTAGTTCTTATGGTGTTTTTGCTTTTCTTATCTAACCACACTAGCTAAAATCTCCTTAAAAATGTAAAAAAAAAAAAAAATGATGATATACTTTCTTGTCTTCTTCCTGATGTTACAGAAAATGTTAAAGAAAATGGTTAAGAATAATTGTTCTAGGTTTTTGTTAGGCATTTGTTACAAAAAAAGTTTTATTCAGTTTGCCAAACCTTTTATAGTAAATGACTATTGAATTTTATATTTTATCAAGCTTTTTTATGCATCTACTAGGGTGATATGCTAATGTAATAAATCACATTAAATGATTTTGTTATATCAGACCACAATTTTATTGTTAGGATAAACTCAAATTGATTGTGATATATTTATCTTTTGATATACTCTGGACACAGTTTGCTAATATTTTTAAATTTTTTACCTATATTGCTGAGTGAGATTACACTAAAATTTCCACTCTATTTTTTTCTATCCATTGTTAGGTGACATTTGTAGGTTAGAGTAATATTTAGAGTTTTTAT
The DNA here is from genome assembly GCA_004027475.1 of Anoura caudifer. Classification (NCBI taxonomy): domain Eukaryota; kingdom Metazoa; phylum Chordata; class Mammalia; order Chiroptera; family Phyllostomidae; genus Anoura; species Anoura caudifer. The sequence continues at coordinate 53,434 of PVKU01004432.1, forward strand.
GAAAATTTGTATAAAGATTGGAGTTATTTGTTATTTGATAATTTGATAGAATATAGATCTGGTAGTTTCTTTGGGCTAAGGTTTTAAATATAAATTCAATTTATTTAATTTTCAAAGAATTATTTTGTAAGATTTTATTTATTTTATTTTTTGACAGAGGGGAAGGGAGTGAGAAAGAGAGGGAGAGAAACATCAACGTGTGGTTGCCTTTCACAGACCCCCTACTGGGGACCTGGCCCACAACCCAGGCCTGTGGCCTGACTGGGAATCAAACCAGGGACCCTTTGGTTCACAGACCAGCGCTCAGTCCACTGAGCCGCTCCAGTCAGGGCTAATTTTCATAGAATTATTAGACATGTTATCATTTAGAGTGAGTTTTGTTAAATTACATTTTTTCAAAGTGTTTCCAATTATTCTATTTTAAAATTTATTGCTATTTATCTATTTTTTTATTTTTAATTTCTAAATTACAGTTTACATTCAATATTATTTTGTATTAGTTTCAAGAGTATATCATAGTGGCTAGACAATCATATACTTTACAAAATGTTCTCCCTGATATTTCTGGTATGCACCTGGCACCATACATAGCTATTATAATACTATTAGTGAAGTAAGTCAGTCAGAGAAAGACAATCACCATATGATTTCACTTATATGTGGAATCTAAGGAACAGTGTAAATAAACAAAATACAAACAGACTCACAGATACAGAAAACAGATTGATGGTTGCCAGAGAGAAGGGTAGTTGGGGGACTGGGTGAAAAAGATGAAGAGATTCAGAAACGTAGGTTGTTACAAAATAGTCATGGGGAGGTACAGTACAGCTATTTAGCTGTTTATAATATTCTTTTACTGAATTTTGTTGCTGCTATATTTGTAGTTTTGGTCTCTTTAAGAATTCTAATGCATTGATTATTTTTGCATTCTCCATCTTTTTTCATATCAGTGTTACTAGAGCTTGGTCCAGTTTATGAGTCTTTACAGAGAAACAATTTTTTTCTTTGTGGATCCACTCCACCATATTCTTATTAATTTTTTGTTAATTACTGCTCTTAAATTTTGCATATCTTTACTTCTAATTTCTTTGCACTTATTCACATATTTCTAATTTTTTAATATAAAAGTTGATGTTTTGCAATTTAGAACTGCTTCACTCCACAGCTCACAACAGGCAGTATTTCAATTATTAACAAATTAAAATAATTTTTAAAACATTTCAATTATTAAAAATTTTGGTCTATCAATTATTTAGATGTTTCTTAACAAATGTATAAATTTTGGCCTGTGTTTTTCAAGTTCTAATATAAATGCATTTGACTACAGAACTAGTATGATTATATCCACATTTGAATTTTGTTGAAAATCACTTTATTGCCTAGTGCGTGGACAATTTTTGGAAGGTTTTTAGTTATACAATAGAATGTATGTTTTAATTTTTGTATCAATTAAGGTAAACTTATTATTGCATTGCTCAGCAATTGTTGAGTGCCCTGTCAATACATAACAAAATGCTCTGGAAATCTCTTCCTGGATGGAGGAAGAAACTTTTTCTTCCCTGTAGTCTTAGAAAATTCTGGTGTATATGTTTTTGAAGATGTTCTTATGGACATACAATTTAAAAACTGCTGTATCTTTCTGGAAAACCAAACCGTTCATAATTTTTAGTAAATGACTTTTGCTCTCATTTATTTTTTTCTGATTAAAATAGCAACATCATGTTATTTGGATAGCATTTGCCTGCTCTATATTTTTATTCTTTTCTTTAAATCTTTCCATGTTCTTGTACATAAAATGCCTCTTGTAAATAACATATATAATTAGAATAAAATGTGTATTATTATAATTTACTGTATACACACATAAAATATGATAAGAAACTTAAAACATGAAAGATTTATCAAAAATTATTAAAAGGCAGCAAGCCCAGGAGAAAATGAGCTAGAACAGTCAAAAATATTAGACAATGATAACAATGAGTGAGAGCTCAAAAATTCTGCCTTTAAAACATAATATGAAGATAATATAATTTAAATACCTTAAAACACCCACCAAAATAAACAATTTTATCAATTGAATACAGACAATTCAAAACAAAACTAAGTGTAAGAATTTGATTCATTATTGAAGTGAAATGTTTGGTTCTTTGAAATGTTATTAAATAAATACAGTATATTCAATATATATTTTATAACTAGAATATAATAATATTATAATTATAAATAATAGTTGAAGTATACTAACAGGAAAAACTGGTAAATGAATCGGAAAAAATACACTATTTGATTTGTACTTTTCTCCTGCTATATAGGAGTGCCTTGGAAATATTGTGGATTTGGTTCTAGATCACTACAATAAAGTAAAATTTTTGGTTTCCCAATGCATGGAAAAGTTATGTTTGCACAGTACTGTAGTCTATTAAGTGTGCAATAGCATTATGCCTAAAAAACAACGTGCATCACTTAATTAAAAATACTTTATTGCTAAAAAATTCTAACCATCATGTGAGGCTTCAGCAAATTATAATCTTTTTGTTTTACCATTAATCTGTAAAAACAAAAAACAATGCAATATCTGTGAAGGGCAATATAACAAGGTACACCTGTATGACTTTTATTCACCAAAAGAATACTGTGCTAAAAACAGTAAAGACCATCATATCCAGCCTGGTTATTGCAGTAACTCCTCTGTGTCCCTGCTTTGTTTGCCCTTTCACCTTCCTACAGCCATTCTGCATGGAGCACCCAGAATTATTGTTTTACAACCAGGTCAGGTCATGTCACTCTGCTGAAATTCCTCCAAAAGTTTCCCATCTCAGAGATCAAGCCAATGTCTTTACAGTGATCCACAAAGGCCCCAGATGATTTGCCCTTCTCTGACCTTTCTCCTGCTACTCTGAATCAAATTCACTCCACTTCCATCACCCCAAACATCTCTGAGCTTTTGCCTTTGCCCTTCTTCTTCCTAGAAGGACCTTGCCCAGGTATCTAAAGACTTGATCATTCAGCTTCTTCAAGGAATCAGTGACACCTCCCTGACTACCTACATAATATGGCACCTTCCCGCTGTCCTGCGAACTCCCTGTTTCCCTTAGTGCGCTTTTGTTTCTTTCATCACACTCACCAATTGATTATTTATTTACATGTTTATTTTTACATGTTTTCTCACTCCAATCCTCATTAAAATTGTAGCTCTGTGATGGTAAGAATTCATGGCTCTGTCCTTTGTGTATGATGTTTATACTCTATAAAAATTTATTGAATGCATGAATAAATGAATAAACATAGTATGTGCTCAACATTATTGAATGACACAATCAGTCCTATTGTCTCATAAGCTTCTATAACACATAAAGTCTGTATCATGTCAGTTAATGTCTAATTATAAAAAGCTATTTTATCAATAGTTACTATTATGAACTCCTTATGTGTAAAGATCATATTTTACTTGTCTTTCTCTGACTTGCTTACCATAGTTTGCTACGTATAATGTGCACCCACATGTTTGGCCCTTTTCATGAAAAAAAAATCTTTCATTTTAATTTTTTAATTCATTTTTATTTATATTTAGATACTTGTTTATCTATATTATAAAAGAGTTTTACCATTTTTAACATATGGTACATTTAACATATGTAACAAATAATTCAAAGCACAAGAACACATACAAGGTATTTCAGGTACTACCCATGTATAATGCACATCCTTATTTTTCCTTCAAAAATTTGGGCAACAAAGTACACATTATGTATAGCAAAATATGGGGCATTTCACTCAGCAGAAGACTCTCTGGATCCATCCATGCTGTCACAAAACATAAGATTTCCTTGTTTTTTACAACTGAGTAGTAAGAAATTGTGTAAGTGTACCAGTATTTTCTTAATCCTCTCATGTACTGATGGGCATTTGGGCTGCTTCCAAATCTTGGCTATTGTTAAATAAAGCTGCAGTAAACATAGGTGTGCATATACCCTTTTGAATTGGTGTTTTGGGTTTCTTTGGATATATTCCCAGAAGTGGAATCAATGGATCATAAGGCAGCTCCATTTTAAATTTTTTGATGTAACTTCACAGTGCTTTCCACTTTGGCTGCACCAATCTGCATTCCCACCATGATTTCATTTATATGTGAAATCTAATGAACAAAATAAACTGACAAAGTGGAGACAGACTCATGGATACAGAGAACAGACTGACAAGCTATCAGAGGGGAGGTGTTTGGGGGCTGGGTGAGAAGACGGAGGAGATTAAGCAAATTAAAAAAAGAAAGAGAAAGACTCATAAACATAGACAACAATATGGTGACTGCCAGAGGGAAATGGGGTGGGGGAGGTACAAGAGGGGACTGGGGAATATATGGGTGAAGGAAGGAGACTTGACTTGGGGTGGTAAACAAGCAATATATAGATGGTGTATTGTAAATTGTATACCTGAAACCTGTGTAACTTGTTAGTCAATATCACCCAATAAATTCAATTTAAAAAGAAGATTCTATTGTGTGAATGTAAAAAAATAAATAAAGGGGAAAATACAATAAAAATTTTAAAAATTTAACAAATAAAAATTGAACATTTTGCTACATATTTGTCAATAAATCATTTATTTTGTGAATAGCCTTTGTCAATTTGCTTAGTGGAAGTTCTTACTGTTCTCATTAATTTGTATGTACATCTTATATAGCAGATATGACTCTTTTTGCCTGCCATTCTTTTAATAAAACATTACTCTCAATTTGTTGTTAAAAAAATAAATAAGTAAATTTTTCCTACATTCTCCACAATACTTTAATTACAGCTCAATTACTGGCAGGTGCTCATTCAAACTTGTGTATAGATTTAAATATTCATTAATAACATCCTCTAAATGTTCCAAGAAAATGCAACAAATTTTCTGTGATATACGCTTCCCTCTCCTTCCTCTGCTGTTTTAAACAAAGTTAGCTAAGAAGTAATCACATTAGGAAATGTTGAATTCTCACTTCTACTGAGCTCTATCCTACCATCCAGAGAGGAGCTTATCGGTGATGATGTAGGAAAGAAAAGTGAAGCAAAAAAAAAAAAAAGGCAGAGAAGGGTGAGAGAGAATTGGAATTCCTACTGCATGAGCTTTTGGATTTACCCTGTGGTATTGTTGGTTAATTAAACATCATATGATAGATTGCAATCTCCTGAGCTTCCTCCCAGTTAGAACATTTGATTCAAATTGTATGAGGCAATGTACACTTCAAAGGGAATGAACACATAGAGATATCTTTATACATAAGATTTGAACATTTTAGAAATTCAGCAGTTTGATATACGACCAAAGAAATAATATTACAAGCTTGAAAAAACTACAAATAATATTATAATATAATCAGGTAAAAAGTATCATAAGAGTTTATTCTTTTTATTTCAACATAAGAAAAAGTTTTACTCCTTTTGTTGCCTATCCTTCTTTTTTTATAATCCTCACTTGCAGATATGTTTATTGATTTAAGAGAGAGAGAAACATTTATTGGCTGCCTCCTGTATGCACCCTGATGGGGATTGAACCTTCAACCTATGTGCTCTGACTGGAAATTGAACTTGCAAACTTTTGGTGTGCAGGACAACCAACTGAGCCACCTGAGCAGGCTTGTTACCTGTTCTTGATTTTCATGCACCCTTTGTCCATAAATGTTACCTTATATCTGATGCAGCAGTTTATCACCATAATTATCATCTCTTTGACAGAGATACAGAATACCTATTCACAGGAACATTTTGTTTAAAGACACACATCAAGGCCCCTTTAACCTTCTCTTCTCCAAGCTGAACTATCTCAACTACTTTACCTTTCCTTCGCAGATTAATCTTTCTTACTGTAATAATTTCCTTAAGTCCTCATCATTTTTTCTTTCCTAAATATATAGAAATTTAAGAACCAATAACTGGACATATTATTTCAGAGTGTTTAAATACTTCACAATGAGAAGCAGTAAGAGCTCTGGACTAAGGAATGAAAGGCCCGGATTTTAGTGCTATTTCAATTATTCATTACAGTTGCTGTGGTCAAAGTACTTACCACCCAGATCTGTAATTTCTCCAAATTTTGAAACAATAGAAATGTCTTATTTCATCTAATGGAGTCTTTGGGATAAGAAAAAGCTTCATGATATATAAAGCATTTTGTAACTATATAGTGTAGCATTTCCTGCTAACCATGGTCTTAAAGGAAATTTTGCACAGGAAATCTACAGGAGAATTTTGTACACACTAATATCATTGGAGAATACCAAATTTCTGTTTTTCAGAGAGTTAATTTCTTTTTTCATCTTTGTCTTTAAAAAAAAAAAGAGTGGGAAAGGGATGGAAAGAAACATTAATGTGAGAGAGAAACATCAATCAGAAGCCTCTTGCATGTGCCTCGAATGAGGACCGAACCTGCAACCTGCGCATGTGCTCTGACTGGGAATCCAATGGGTGACCTTTTGCCGTGTGGGGCAATGCCCACACAGCTGAGTCACACCAGTCAGGCAAGAGTTGAAAATTATTAAGTAAAATATGACTCTTTGAACCTATTTACTGAGACACATATAATATTTAGTTGAGGATTTGAGCATCTACTGTATTTTTCAGACTATATGACACACTTTCCCCCCAAAAATTTGGGAGGAAACTGGGGGTGCATCTTATAGTCCAAATATAGCTTTACATTTACATTGGTGAAATAGTACATTGTTTGTGTTATTAAATATTTTACCACATTTTTTGCTTCAAATTTTTTTTCTTATTTTCCTCCTCTAAAACCGAGGTGCGTCTTATGGTCCAGAAAATAGAGTATGTTCATCAGGGATATTGGCCTATAATTTTCTGTCTTTGGAGTGTCTTTATCTGGTTTTGGAATTAGAACAATTCTAGCCTTGTAAAATGAGCATGGGAGTCTTCCCTCCTCCTGAATTTTTGTAATAGTTTGAAAAGGGTAGGTGTCAATTCTTCTTTAAATTTTGATAAAATTCACCAGTGAAGGCATCCGGTGCAAGACTTTTATTTGTTGAGAGTTTTTTATTACTGCTTCAATTACATTAGTTGTAATTGGTTTATTCACATTTTATGATTCTTCCTAATTCAGTTTTGGAAGATTTTTTTTCTAGAAATTTATCCATTCCATCCACATTGTCCAATTTGTTAGCATATACTTGTTTGTAGTATTTTCTTACGATCCTGTGTATTTCTTTGGTGTCAATTGTTACTTCCCGCTTTCATTTATGATTATAGTTATTTGGGTCCTTTCTCTGTTAAAGGTTTATCCATTTTGTTTATCTTTTCAAAAAGAACCAGCCCTCAGTTTCATTAAGCTTTTGTATTTTTTTATTTTTCTAAAAAATTTTTTTAGATTTTATTTATTTTTAGAGAAAGGGGAAGGAAAGGAGAAAGAGAGGCAGAGAAACATCAATGTGTAGTTACCTCTCATGTGCCCCCTACTGGGGACTTAGCCTGCAATCCAGGCATGTGCCCTGACTGGTAACCGAACCCGTGACCCTTTGGTTCACAGGCTGGTGCTCAATCCATTGAGCTATGCCAGCCAGGACTGAACTTTTGCATTTTTTTAGATGCTACTTCATTTATTTCTGCTCTGATCTTCAGTATTTCCTTTCTTCTACTCACTTTGGGCTTTGTTTGTTCTTCTTTTTCTATTTCCTTTAAGGGGAAAGTTACATTTATTTATTTGAGAGTTTTCTTGGGTTATCTATGTTGTTAGGCCTGTAATATTGAAATACTATGAATTTCTATCTTAGAACTGCTTTCACTGTGTCCAATAGATTTTGGGTTGTGTTTTTATTTTCATTTGTTTCAAGGTATCTTTTGATTTCTTCCTTAATATCACTGTTAACCTGTTCATTTTCTAACATGTTATTTAGCTTCCATTTCTTTGTGTGTTCATTTTTTTTCTTGTGATTGATTTCTAGTTTCATACCATTATAGTCAGAGAGGATGCTTGATATGATTTCAAATTTCCTAAATTTATTGAGACTTGTTTTGTATCCTAATGTGATGTATCCTTAAAAATGTACCACATGCACTTAAAAAGAATGTATATTTTGCTGCTTGGGGTGAAATGCTCTGAAGATAATTAAATCTATCTGATCTGGTACGTCATTTAAGGCTCCTGTATTCTCATTGAATTTCTGTCTGGAAGATCTATCCATTGATGTCAGTGTAACATTAAATCCCCTATTATGATCATATTTCTGTCAATCTGTCCCTTTATGTGTCCATCAAGATTTGCTTTGCATATTCAGGTGCTCGTATGTTAAGTGCATAAATATTTACAAGGCTTATATCTTTTGATGGATAGCTCCCTTTATCATTATGTAGTACCTTTTCTGTCTTTTAATATAGCCTTTGTTTAAAGTATTTTGTCATATATAAGTATTGCTACCCTACCCTTTTGTTCTTTTTGTTTGCATGATATAACTTTTTCCATTTCTTTACTTTTACTCTGAGTTGGTTCTCTTGTAGACAGTCTTTATATGGGTCTTGCGATTTTTTAATCCATTCAGCTATCCTTTGATTGGAACATTTAAGCCATTTACATTTAAAGTAATTATTGATAGGTATGTATTTATTGCCATTTTATTCTTCATAACTATGTTTTTCTTCTTCTTTTCCTTCTCCTCTTCCTCCTCCTTCTCCTTTCACTTTTCTTTCTCCCTCTCCTTTTTCTCCTTCTTCTTAAAGAAGATTCCTTAACATTTCTTGCAATACTGTTTGGTGGTGATGAACTCCTTTAGCTTTTTCTTGTCTGGGAAGTTCTTTATTTCTCCTTCAATTTTAAATGATAATTTTACTGGGTAAAGTAGCCTTGGTTGTATGTTCTTGCTTTTCCTCACTTTGAATATTTCATGTCTACCCCTCTGGCCTGAAATGTTTCCATGTACAAATCAACTTACAGTCTTCTGGGAGCTCCCTTGCAGGTAACTGTCTTTCTCTTATGACTTTTAAGATTCTCTCTTTGTTTTACACCTTGCCTTGGTATTCAGCTTTTTAAGTTCATATTGTTTGAGATTCTCTGCCCTTCCTGGACTTGTGTTGTTATTTTTTCTTTACTAGTTAGAAATGCTTTCAGTCATTATTTCTCGAAATAGTTTCTTGATTCCTTGCTTTCTCTCTTCTCCTTCTGATACTTTAGTATATGAATATTGTTACTGTTCATGTTGCCCTGAAGGTGCCTTAAACTATTCTTATTCCTTTAACTTCATTTTTGTCTCTGCTGCTCTGATGGGGTGTTTTCTGTTACACTGTATTCCAAATAGCCATTCAGTCCTCTGCTTCATCCATCCTAATGTATGTTTCTCCTACTGTATTCTTCATTTCATAAGTTGTATTCTTCATGTTTGACTGCTTTTTTGTGGTTTCTATGTTTCTTTATATTTGCTATCTCTTTGTTGAAGTCCTCACTAATTCTCTTGAGCATCCATGTAACCATTTTTTAAAAAACTCTGTATCAGGTAAAATGCTTGTCTCAATTTTATTTAGCTATTTTTCTGGAGATTTCCCCTGTCCTTTCATTTGGAACATGTTTCTTTGTCTTCTAATTTTAACCGTCTCTCTGTGTTTGTTTCTGTGTATTAGGTAGATTTGCTATGTCTCCCAGTCTTGGCAGGGTGGCCTTATGTAGTAGGTGTCCTGTGGAACCCAGTGGCACAATTTCTTTGTTCACCTGAGCCAGGTGCTCAGAATTGTCCCTTGTATAACTTATGTGAGCCCTTCTGCTCTAATTGAGTCTTGGCTGCTATTGGTTATTCAAATCAATTATTCTATATTTTATTTGCAATGCCAGTTTTGTCCTTGGGAGAGGTGAATGTAACTTCCACTGCTTCTGCTGCCATCCTGGCTCTCCTGAGACATATTCAATTATATATATATATATATATATATATATATATATATATATATATATATATATAATATATACACACTAGGTAACTTCATGTCTTGGTTTAAACTCTTTTACCATTGAAAATGTGATTGCATTTGGATTGTGTGGAATTAAACATAAAAAGGTATGTGTTCAGCAGGTGCAAAGGGAATTAGATAAGAAACAATCTTTTTATGTTTTTGGTATTTTGTGCCTGATTTCCTTCTCAGCATGTGCAATATGTAATCACCATATGTGATAGAAAAATGCATGGACTCTGGAAATTCCTCCTCACAGTTCTCCCCATCACACATCAACACACAGATGCACAACCCATACATACACCTCATGTTTATACATTTAGATACTGGTTAATATGTTATTCAAATAAAACATTTTCTCTTATGGTTCTTTTTTTCTCCCTGTTTCAAAGGCACCTAAAATGTAAAAACTTATTTTCTAAACTGTGGGGATACTAGGGAAAAAGAATACTAGAAAAAAGTTCCAAAAGAATCTGCAAAAATATAGAAGTTTATTGACTTAAATTATATGGAAACAAGAAATGTACACTATTCACAGATCTCTAGTTTGTAGCAAGAAGCTAGTAGGCAGAACCACCAGAACTTCTCATGTAAGCATGACTCCTAACAAATATATAAATGATTCCTAAGGAAGGGAGGGGTACCCCTTCAAATCTGCAAAATTCATCCTTAGATTAACTATCTTGGTATAATTTTTAAATGTCTACACTTACAACTCCTTGACCTACTTATTTCTAATGTCATGAAATTTCTTACAGTCATAAATTCTTTTAATATTGAAGACAAAATTTTTTTCTATTAGTTTTGGATAAAAAGTTACAGAAAACTTTCTCTGTATAAGATTATTTAGTTGCAAATACCAGAAACTCACTTCAAACTACCTGAAGCAAAAGAGATATACTGTGAAAGAATATTGTGCTCTGTTATGACTACCACTTGAGGAGTGGTAAAAATTCTCAGAAAAAGAAAAAAAATTCATCTGGGCAGATACCCAGAACTGGGTCTATTACAAGGAAATAACAAAGCACATATTTTGCTTCAAGAGTCTCACTTCCATTCCATTTCTTGGAAAGTTCTTTTTTCTTTCAACATCCACCTTCCAAAGTAACTGTCAGTTTCATGCTTCCTAGAAAATCTGTTTTTAAAAAATAATTTTGCTTTAGCACCTAATATCTCTCAACTTCAATTTTCACATTTCCAAATTAGAGCCAAAAATACCTGCTTCCCAGAGGTATGATAGAAAACCACAAGGAGATAATGCATATGAAAAACTTATCATGGTGCTTAGTATGTAATTTGTGTTCAATAAAGATCTTTATTTTTGTTTTCTAATCATTAAATCATACTCATAGGTTAGTGACGTAATGTGTCACTTTCCCTAGGATGTACGGCTGCATAAAAGAGTAGGAGTTTCATGTATTTACTTCTTGGAGTAGATATCATAAAAAAAACAATTGCAAAATGCCCCAAGAATGTATTATGAGAGAACAGAATGAGTTGTATGAACAGTTACTACATTCTATAACTTTCAACATTCATACTACTTCCAAAAAAATGCTCTTCTGGATATATAACTTCAGGTAACATACAGGTAACAGGTCTGGTTTGGTTAATTGTTTATGCTTATTTATACTTAACATATTTTTTTCTGAATAAAATCATAAAACTCAAAATTATGTATGGCTGTTTTATTGGATAACTTTCCCAGTAGCTCTGGATTACTGAGTCCTTATATAACTTCTATTTATTTTCCTGACAATTTATCAATATATCACACAAAGTTATGGAAATCCTTTCTACATTGCTTCTGATGTATTTCAGCAAGATGATGGAAAATCATGATCTTTAAGTCAACAGCACTCAAAAGGTAGTTAATTAGATATTTAAATCTTTAGAGTTTGTACAATTTAAAAGTCAGACACTGGGAATTATTAAAAGGAGAGAGATTGATAGTTCTGTCCACAGACATTATTGATTATAATATGATATTTATACAACCACAACACTAGAGAAAAAGTACCGTAAATATTTTGCTATGAAAAATCCAGGGTGGGGGTATATAGGATGCCAAGGAAATATTAGAGGCTTTCATAGATTTCAGCACCAGAATTTCAATGATTGGAGTATTTCAGAAATAAGCAATGAATGCCATAATTACAAATAGATTACCCCTGGACCAGTTTGTTAGACACTCCTTAGAAACATAGAAAAGAGGACCAACTTCTTAAGAAAATACAACAGATAACTACCAGATCATTAATGTTTCTTAATTGAGTGGTGATGTGTGGGGAGATATTATGGTAGGCAAACAATGAGAAAACATTTTTTAGAAGAGGCTATGGTTTCAGAGTGTCTAAAAATAACAGAAAGTCTCCAAATATGTTTCTAGTCTCTCTATAATTGGAACATTCTTAAAACCTTGAAGGGAGAAAGGCCTGATATTTACTCAAGTTTATTATCATCTGCAGTGGTGAAAGACAGTAAATTGAATGATAATAATAATAAAAGGCTACTTAGTGAGATAATGTCTCATTTTCCCCTAGCTTGAGCAGATGTATTTCTCCTAAGAACAAGATTGTATATTCTCAGCTGTGCTATTTAAAAACATGAATTAAACTGTACACAATTTCAACCTCATAGAGGAAGCCATAGCTTATGTTTCCTATTATATCTATGCTGGAAATTAAAAGTATATTTAGAAATGTCCTTAAAATTCGTTAAATGGCATGATGAGAAGCAAAAGGCATAACCTCTCTCAAATCTATTACACACAGCTATTCTATTTCCTGCTGATATTCTTGCAATTCTGTAATAGATGAAGAGAGTATTAGTGATATAATCAAAAGCCCTTGTAAGAGGTTTCATTAAGCACGAAGATAACACCTGGGAAGAACTTCAGCAGATCCTCATATGAAAGATAGAAATAATAAAGTGAGATATTTTTAGATTTGTTACTGTGATGATTTAATGTTGAAAAACATCCTTTCTCCTTCTCCATCATTTTTAAACCTCTCTTATAATTTCTCAGTTCTGGTTGCATCTAAGACATCAATCAGCCTTGTTCAGAAAGTATGTCTCCTTTTTGTTGTTAAGGCCCAGCAACCAGAGACCACCAGGTACAAAGCACATATCTGGTAAAGGACTTGCATCTAAAACACACAAAGAACTCTTAAAACGCAACAGTAAGAAAACAAACAACCCAATGAAAAAGTGGACAATGGATCTGAGCATGAACCTCACCAAAATGATATATAGATGTGGTGCTATGAAAAGGTGCTCGGTATGATATTCCATTAGGGAACTGTGAACTAAAACACGATGATATACCACTCCACATGTACTAGAGTGACAAAATTCCAGGACACTCATACCACGGAATGCTGGCAAGGATGTGGAGCCACAGGAACCCCCATTCACTGGCAATGGAATTGCTGGTGGAATGCAAAATGGTATAGCCACCTTAGAAGGCAGTTTGACAGTTTTTTACAAAGCTAAACGTAGTCTTATCATACTATTCATCAATCCCCCTCTTTGGTCTCTACCCAAATAAGCTGAAATCTTATGTTCATGAAAAACCCACACAAGAATATTTACAGCCTCTTTATTCATAACTGGCCAAACTTGAAGTAACCAAGGTGCCCTTCAGGAGATGAATGGATAGATAAACTGTTATATCCAGACAGTGGTATGTTGTTCAGTGATAAAATGAAATAAGTTATTAGGTCATGAAAACACATGATTTCTGAATACATATCACTAAGTGAAAAAAGCCAGCCTGAAAGGCTGCATGCTCTATGATTCCAAATGCATGACCTTTTGGAAAAGGAAAAAATATATATACACATTAAAAAATATCAGGGGTTTCCAGGGTGTGGGGTCAGGGCAGGGGATACACAGGTAGAGCACAGGGCATTTCTAGGGTAGGGAAACTATTCTGTATGATACTGTAATGGTGGATACATGGCATTATGCATTTGGCAAAATCCATAGAATTGTGCAACAAAAAAGCAAACCCAGTGTAACTGTGGATGTCATTTCATAATAATATCCACCAATGTTGGTTCATCAATTGTAACAAATATGCCACACCAATACAAGATGCTAGTAATGAAGAAATTGAGTGTGGGAAGAGAATATGGGAACTCTGTACTTTTGACTCAATTTTTTCTGTAAACCTAAAACTGCTCTAAAAAATTAAGTCTATTAATTATAAATAAACAAACAAACAAACAAATGACCAGGATAATACCTGTAACCCAAAATGTTAGAACTACTATACATTTTACAGGAAAAGAAAAACATAAACCAGAGAAACTCTGAGAGATTATCAATTATTGGGAAAGCTCCTTATAGAATTTGGATTTGACCTTGATAATTTTAAAGAGTGACTAGGGAAGCATGGTACCTTTCTGGCATGAAGGCTGTGAGAGGTGAGAACAATGGGTATCTTAATAGTTTTTACTCCAGTATGTGGGGGATTAAAGCTAGTCTGCAGACATCATTGATAAAGAAACACTGACCACTTAATAAGGGGGGTTGTTTAAGTAATTTTTGTGATTGTGGAAAGGCCTGAGTCTGTCTTCCCAAACATGGTTGCAGACTGGACTTGTCTGAGTATTGCTTATATTTTATGATCATTTATGTTAGTTGGGAACATATGACTTACGTGTTACTAAGATTATTTTTTATTTGTTTAACATAATATGACAACAATTAAATAAATCATGTTGTGTTTCCTGATCTAGAACTACAATACATGAGATGCCCATTTATCTAGCTCTCCTCTCTTAACCAAGCAGCTCACAGCCTCCAGGCAGATACTATTTCAAAGAATATCTGGCTGTTTTATCCCACTTTACAACCAGATTTCAATTACAGTATCACTTAGAATGCTTTCAGATGCAAGGAATATAAAATTTGAATCAAGTGAGTTAAACAATAGGGAGAAACTATTTTATCACTCATAGAAATACACATAATCATGATACTTCAAGGTTTGCTAAATTCTGAGGTTTAATGACATCATTAAGAAAAGGACCCAGGTTCTCCTTATCTTTTCATTCTACAATGCTCCATATGTTGGCTGTGATCATCAAGCATGTCCCTCGTGGCCCCAAGATGGCTTCAAGCACCTTCAACCATTACATCTTCACACAACAAAACTCAAAAACTGTAAAGGAGAAATGGGTTGCACTTTTTCCTTTGTCCCTTTTTAAGACAGAAAATAACTTTCCAGCAATTTCCTCCCATATGCATCTTCCCCTACTTATAATGTTGTTCCTCAGTCTAAAGCAGGAATGTCAAACTCATTTTCACCACATGAGCCTCGCGGTTGCCTTTGAAGGGCCAAATGTAATTTTAGGACTGTATAAAGGTAACTGCTCCTTCACTAGGGGTAAGGATATCAGTACTGCCACTGGGTAGAAACAAGGTGCCGGGCCAGATAAAACAAGATGAAGGACTGGATGCAGCCTGTGGGCCTTGTGTTTACCACCTGTGGGCTAAGGTGTCATTGCATGTGTCACTGCCTAAATCCCCTACGTGTGGGACTAAGTCTGGGAAATATTCTTTGAATTTAGAACAGGGGGCGGGGGGCAAACATTTTCTGTAGAGGGTCAAATAGCAGTTTTTTTAGGCTTTATAGGCCACAAAGATGCTGTACTACATATTCTTGTATTTTGTGGGTGGGGGTTATTTACAACTCTTTAAAAAGTTAAAAACTGTTCTTAGCTTGAGGCTGTGCAAAAACTGGATTTCGACGATAAATATTCAAAACTACACAATTTTTTTTATCATGACTACAGTTCTATTCCACAGTATTTGCTGAGCACATCCTATGTGCCTGGCATGAAGAACACAACCATGAGTAAGTGAGGCAGACTCCCATTACTAAGTGAAAAAAGCCAGCCTGAAAGGCTTCATGCTCTGTGATTCCAACTGCATGGGCTTTTGGGAAAAGTATGTATGCAAAAATGTATGTAATCAGAGAAAAACCACTACATATAGCGAATCCTTAGATTCCAGAGGCTCCCTTATAAAAAGGAAATAGCATCCAGAAATCTTGCTTTTTTAAAAGCCCATATTCAGAAAAATAGTCTTATGTATCTCTTCTTTTCATTTACGATGAGTTCCTTGATTACCTTCATGTGTGAGGCTGTGTGGAGACTTGTGTGCTCCTATTACAATAACACTTATCTTTACGTTGAATTCTTCCTCTTTGCAATTTTCCCCCTCTGTGTGTCTGATGAGTAAGTTTATATTTCTTCCCTGAATGAGCTGGAGAAATTTCTGCATCTGCAGCTGGGAACCAATCTGTCATATGGGGACAGAAAGCTGGTGACTATAGGGGTCAGTTGGGATGGTATCTCCATGATATATGTCAGGGTGGCCAGTCACATGGGCTGTGAAAGAATTTACAAACAGAAGAAAAAGCAGAGGGGAAAGTTTTATTTCTACCTTCCCAATAGAGGGAAAGGGCTAGGTGCAGGGAAATGCACCAGCAGCAAAAAGTTGGGGCTGTGGGTTTTTATTGGCCGATAAAGAGAGAGAGGGACGCAGCTGAGTAGTCATGGCAATCGGTTGCAAATCAGGTTTTAGGCCAGTTGTGCAGGCTTCACGTTGTTCTGCTGTTATCTTTGGGTTCAGGGTCTGGGCACTCTGGTCTAACATGCTAGTTTGTATAAGTTTAAAACACGTGTATGGGGGGATGCTTCCAGTAATCTCGCCAGCCCTGAGAACAGAGGCTCAGAGAAACAACAGTTAATTATGCCTGACAGACTCAAGGTAAGAGAAATAGCTAGCTAGTGCTGGCGAAGAGGGCCTGAAAGGGCCCTTTTGGTCCTTTCAGTATATATCCTTTATGAAGGTGCAGGTCTCATACACTTGAAAGATGTTTGTCCTTTAGAATATATTTTCTAAGTTGCAAATGGAAGTATGTTAGAAATGAAGTAACAAGTTTACGAATAAAAAGGAGAAATAAATGCTGCCATAATCAGTTTGGGATAACAGATGACTCCAGTATTTCAATGGGTGGTTTTCATCAACTGTCATTTACTTCCACTCTTGTGACATGTAGCCTGTCGTTAGCCTATGGCTGCGCTGAAACTCTAACATTTCATTCTGGAACTCAGACTGAAGAAGAAACACCTACCTGGGACATTAGTTCTTATGGCAGAGGTATAAGCACAGACCAAGATGAACCCAGCAATCACAGTTAAAGATAGTTTATTGCTCTCTTCAAATGTAGCCAAGAAGGACAACAGGAAAGGGAGAAATTCCCAGAACATAAAGCTAAAGTCCACGGAGAACAGTGAACAGGAGAGCAGAACAGGGGCCCAATTCAAGAATGTTGCCTACCACAGCATAGGGAGTTTTCACCACTTTTCAGGGGTATTTGCCCTGACCAGGAACGGAACCCACAACCTTGTGGTGCACGGGACAACGGTCCTACCAACTGAGCCACCTGGCCAGGGCAAGGGTTTACTGATATCTGGAACAGTCCATATTGTCTTTGTTCCAAAGTCTTGTTACTTTTTAGTATCACGTTTGTCGAACAGAGTATATTTTTTAAATTCTACTTAATAAAATCAGCTTCATAAACAACCATTCCCTCATAATTTATTTTGAATGTAGATTTCTCCTCACTTAATTTCAGACACTTTCAGCCCATCAGATTATTGTGGAATAATTCCCTTCCCTTTGCTGCAGCCATTTTGTCCAACTTTCCATTTTTATCCCCTCAGAAATCTAACATGGAACAGGACGTGACCATGTATGGTGTTTACCCTGAGAGGGTAGATTTCCTAATTTTGTGTTCCCGTGTTCAATTCTGCAAGTTCCACAGCTGCTGGGATCTCCATACTGTCACTCCTACTTTCAAACACACCAGTTCTTTTCCGAGCCCAGCTTTCTAACAGTGCCTCCCCAAAAGCACCTACTAACAACTCATGCTGGTAACATACTGTTCTAAAACCTTTGCACCCAAAGCTACAGCTCTGATTGTACATCAGCTGCCTCTCAACCTTTCTCAAACAAACATGCTACAAAATATTTTGCCACTCTATAACACTTTTTAAGTTTCTAAAAACAGTTTACCTTCCTCCAGGTGTCCAGCAAAATCTTTGTCACATATATTAGGCATTTTTGTTACAGCAGCCCACACAGTTTAGCAGTTATTTTCTCAACTGGATATTTTTGCTGCTAATCAATAATCCCCAAAGCTCAGTGGATTGCCTCAGAAAGCATTTTATTTCTTTCAGATTGCATGCAAACTGTGCTCTGGCTATGGCTGTTGTGTCCGTGTTCAACTCTCATTCCTAAACTCCGTTTAGGAGGACATGCCTCTGCCTGGGACATGTGGTATCCATGGTAGGGGGCAAAAGCCTGGGATTAAGTCTCTTTCAAAGCATATGTCCCATTTGCTTATGTCCATTGGCCAAAGTATAAGGATGGGGAACTGTCTTACACCAGAGGGAGACACCAGGTCACAGGGCAAGGGATGGGGAGGTTAAGAGGAGGAGTGATTGTATCAGTCATATAGTTTAAGCCAAAGGCTGTGCTGCAGGAGGCTCCTTCTGAGATTACATTTCACCAATGAATTACTCCTTAAATCATAAGAAAAGCCCCCAAATAGAATATTAAATAATCACAATACGCTTTTCCATTTTTCATTTAATTTTGGAATTCCTAGGGATAATATGTTCAAATAATGAAGATAGCTCTGAATTAAGGTAGATATCTCGTTTTCTTCTTCCACTCTCCCAACAGATTCCCTCACCCAACAGCTCCAGATGATTTTAGTTAGAAAAGGTAAAAACATTTCATAATTAAAACAAAAAGATTGGGAACTCTGATGGGAACGAGCAACCTTAAGTGACTTCCACAAAGGACTGGCAGAAGGTGGTATACCCAAGCCAATCTGCTTATTGATTCCATGGTTGTACCATCTCTGCAGATCTCTCTATAATTCCTCACTTATAAAACAAATATCCAATTTACTAGATTTTAAATAAAAATTATATTGGTGAAAATATTAAAAAGTCCAAAATTTATTTTTATGATACATAAAATTTTATCTTTAAATAATCCCTTATATATACCATAGAAATTCAGGTGTTTCCAATGCATATGAATTCTCCAAGTTAAAGAACATTTTTACTGAAGCATATTATTCTTTATCAGATAGGTTGTATATTTTCATAATAATTATATTTACCCCTGTTCTCTATGTATAATCATGACCTTTTTATTTTATTTTAAAGGCCTAAAAAATACTTGCCATTACTTAAAAAGAACCTGCTTAGGTTGAGCTGTTTGTTAGAATAAAGGCAGTTTCTTCTCTTGTAGCAGAATAAACTACGTACATTTCATTTGTCCTTGGAAAGCACATTCACAGAGAGAAGCATTTATAAAGATTTCAAAAAGATTTGATGCCAAGTGCCATAGTACAACAAACTCCACCAAAACTACAATTTTATACTTCAAGAAGCTAATAGGCCTTTAATAAAACACATTTCCTGTTGAGATAAGTAGAGCTAAGCATTCTCATTCAACCAATGAGGGAACACAAGGTGAGGAAAAGTGTAAAGTACTTTGCCCAATGTCAAAGGGGTCGGAAGTAGATCTTAGACTAAGGCCCTAATAGGTTACAGTGAGAAAGAGAATAATAGAAATTACAAACCACTCCCTCACAGTACAGCATTTCTGCTGCAGGAATAAATAGCCTCTGTCATGAGAAACCATTTCAGCGGGGAACACAAATTTCAGCAGCTCAGCATCAGAATTAAGAAAGAACAGTCACAATACCCACATGACTTCAATGTCCATATTGAACATAAAACCCAGAAAATTTATGTTATTGTAGCACTTTGCAGGACTTCCCTAAGCTCTTCAAATTTCAACAGGGGTGGCCATGTCATTCATTCATTCACCAACAAGTCGTTTGGAGTCCAGAGTACATGTGTGTTACTTTAATATAGAAGATTAAAATGTCCTATTTTTATTTATCTGCCATTTAACGTTACTTTA
Organism: Anoura caudifer; assembly: GCA_004027475.1. NCBI lineage: Eukaryota > Metazoa > Chordata > Mammalia > Chiroptera > Phyllostomidae > Anoura > Anoura caudifer. Next base: position 73,383 of record PVKU01004432.1, read on the forward strand.
ATATTGGAGCTAAAGATAAAATCAAAATGTAATTTATCCATGAGCTCATTGTGGAAGCTTGTGAAGGAAGAAACCACTGGGCATTACAACAGATGGAACTTTCATTAATAAAAACTTTTTTATTTTGTGTACATTGCTGAACATACATAATAAATAGTGAATATAACCACCTGAATGGTTATAAAGGACATTGTGCTTGATTTTCCTGAGACATTCGGACTCCTTTTCTAAAATGAATTATGGAATGTCCATGTCCATATCTATCCTGTGTGTCTGTGACCCCCACATGTCACTGTGCCTTGGCCCTCCAGCGAGGCCATAAATTAAATACACAAATCACCTTTCCCTGACCTCAACCATGAGAGGACAGGCTCAGTCAATTTCTAAAGAAATGCCATAAATTGTGCTTCCATAGCTATTTTAATCATTCAAGCAACTACTTTAGCAGATCTCAGCAATATCTTAAAATATAACCTCATTCTTACATCATAGTTATAAATTAATATAACTCACTTCCCTGTCAAAATCACAAAATCTTTGTAAATAAGATCTTCTGTTCTCTATAAAACTCAAATCACATATTTTATATCTGATACCAGTACAAAATCCATAGTATGTTGTGGGGGGAAGAGAATTTTAAACTAGTAATATTTATTTATAGTTAATATACCTAGAACTTACATATTCATGAAATACTGTTCTTCAGAAGTGGTTACCTTGAACACTTTAAGTGAATTCCAATGATATATCTTTTTCAAGATACCACAGGTATCAGGGCAAATAGTCATCAGTATTGTGTTTCCTTTATAGTCATATCTTACTTTTAATTTAAAATGGCATGATCTAATCCATCCCACATTTTACCAGACTAACTTTTAATTGATGTTAAGCTGCTTCTAAAAATTAAGGTCACCCTGAAAGTTTCACTTTCTATTAACATTCTAAATCAATGTGGCCAAGGACTGATAGCAATTCCAAAATAGAAATTCAGAGTATTTTTAGAAAATAATAATATAATTAGTATAAAATATTTGGAAATAAAGTTCTAAATAGTCCTTAGCACCCAGGCACCATTCAAGTACTTGTGCCTCTGCTGATTCAGCTCAAGGTAGGAAGCTGAACCCCTTCCTCTGACTCATTAATTTCATTCCGCTGGAGAATGCTGAACCACTTCCCCCAGTGCTCTAGAGCAGGGGTGTTCAAACTTTTGGCATCTCTGGGCCATACTGGAAGAAGAAGAGTTTTCTACAGCCACTCATTAAATACAAGTGATGCATAATCACCAAAAAAAAATCTCATAATGTTTTAAGTAAGTTTACAATTTTATGTTGGGCCACATTCATAGGCATTCTGAGCCACATGCAGCCCCAGGTTGGACGTGCGAGCTAGAGAAACCCATATTCTTCTACTGTTCTTTTCAGGAAATGATGATAATGATAATAATAGTAATAATGATATTATTAATAATTAAAATGCATACTTATAATGAGTCAAGGACTTTCTAAATGGGATACTTCCTTTAATTTTCAAAATAATCCAATTTTAATTCTTCCAACAATCCTATGAAGTAAGTACTATATTGTTTGAATTCCATTTTACATGTAATGTCTTTAAAGATGAAACAGGACTTCACTCGAACAATGTGATTGATTTGGTATTGGTCTTCTATAGAGTGGTCCTAGACCATGAATATTTACAACTCACTCTCAATGAGTAACTGTCCGTTTATCCATTTCTCACCCCTACCTAGAAGTTACTTACATAATAGTTCCTGGGATTCCTTCAGGGCTAATAATTTCTCAGTTTGGAAAACACTTGGTTAAACATTTTTCTTCTATCAGTATTTCTTATTTTTTCTAAAATATGGGCAACTTAAAGTTCTAAGAAGTCAACAGTATATGTAATCTCCTGAACTGATTTATAGTGTGGATTCTGTCCCCATAGAAAATATTTTAGGGTATTATTTAAAGGAAAACACTTTCCATCGATCCATATTACATACCAAACCCTAATAAAGTTGCATTATCCAACTGTCACTCTGCATGGTGTTACATCCAACAGAAAGACAATCCAAACTTAATATTTAGAAAGTAATAAACATCTTTATGGAGCTCTCTAAACTAGACAGCATAGGAGTAATTACAATGAATTTACACAGAGCAAACCTTTGGTAAAGCCTCCATATTCTCAAATCCCCATGCGGCCTGCTAAAAATCTATTTGCTCTTATGCCTTCAAAATGCTCTAGAAAAATCTTAAACCCGCACTGAATCTATGTCCTTCATCTATTTCTCCATCCTGTTAGCTTACAAACTAATTTTTTCATGAGTATCTCCTTTTTGGTATCAGGTTGGATGTTTTCAGCTGCAAGTAAACAAATACATATTCAAAAAAAAGTCACATGGATCATGAGGAATTTATCTTCCTACATAAGAAGATTAAAGGCCAGGTGAGTTTGCGATAGTTATTTAGCAGCTCAACAATGTGAAGCCTTCAATTTGGCTGTCCTGCAACTATTTTTTTTTTTTTATTTTCATGGTAATGAAATGGTTGCAACAAATCCTAACAGCACATTCTTACTCCAAAACATCCAAAGGCAGGAAAAGAAAGCATCTCTACTCATGTCCCTTTTTTAAAATGAAGAGCATTTTGTACTGGGCAGTGTGGTTCAGTTGGTTGGAGCCTTGTCCCATAGACCAAAAGGTCATGGGTTCAATTCTGGTCAGGATATGTACCCAGCCTGTGGATTTGATCCCTGGTTGAGCTGTGTATGAGAAGGCAACCAATTGATGTTTCCCTCTCATATCAATGTCTCTCTCTCTCTCTCTCTCCCCGGCTTCCTGCTCCCTCCCTCCCTCCTCCCTTCCCTCCCCCTTTCTCTCTCTTTAAAAGTAATGAAAAAAAATGTCCTTAATGAGGATAAATTTTTTTTTTTTAAAAGAATGAAGAACACTTTCTCACAGATATCCACTAATATTCTAATGTCTTGCTGTTTAGGATTTTGTCAGGTGCCTGTGTATATTAACCACAGGGAGTAGGAATGAAATAACTGTTACTAGCTGATCTGGTCTAGTCAAGACTAGTCAAGACTAGGTATTTATGTTGGAGAGAAGTCCACATAGTACATGGTAGAATGTTATTTGCTTAGAAAGGATAGGAGACATATTCTTGAGCAAAAACCAATATTACCTCCCCTTCCTATTTAGCTTTTTTCTCATCCCTGCAATATCCCACAACTCATTATTCCCATTCAGCACTACAAAAAGATCCTGCAAGCAAACAAAATCTACAAAGAGACAAGGAAAGATAAAGTTGAAACTCAACATTAGTTTTCTATGTCATACTTGTATACATGTTATAAATACCAAATTGTCCTGTTTTCCACCATTTTCCTTCTAACAGCAGTAGATTGTTCTTTCCATGCAAATGAATACTCCTGCAAGACTGGTTTTATTGATTGATTGCAATTTTGTGACTACCACAATTATTAACCATTTATATATTTTCATGTGTGATCTTTGTGTAGTTTTCAAGCTTGTTTTCTTGTTGATGAAAGACCTCTAGTGTACTAAGGATATTAATTTTTGTATCATATATAGCAACCATTTTCTCCATTAACTTTTGATTTTGTCATGCAGGATTTCTTCACATAGAAAGGATTGTAATTTTCACATAGTCAAATCCATCAAGTTTTCTCTCTAAAGCCAATCCTACATGTTACTCTTAAAATGCACTTCCTATCCTAAAATACATGTTTTTTTGTCTATGTTTTTTACCCATAGCATATTTTAAATTCTTTGACCCTTGAACCAGTGTGTCTACATTAAAATTTTTCTCAGCCAAATATTAAGTGTGTTAGTTTGGGTGATTCATTTAAATTATTTTGATTTTTTGTGAGTCACTTAGAACTCACAATACTTGACTATTATTCTAGCACTTTTATTTTATATTCTAGAGGTGAAATTTCAACCCATTTAGATTTGATACACAGTGCAACTTATGGATTTAAACTTATATTTTTAAATGTTTACCCTGTTCTCTCAAAACTATTTAAGTCAAATAGTAATTATTTTTCTGCTGATTTGAAATGTGGCCTTCATAATTACATTCCTAATATGATTTATGCATTTCTGGGCTTTCTATTTTGTCATACTTCCTTGTGTTTCCTGTAGTTTTAACTTTATTTTAATATTATATTTCTTGGTCCGAAAAAATTCTTGAGTCTGAATGTGGATTGTAATCTATTATAAAGTTTCTTTTCCCCTTTCTCTCATTGAAAAGGTTTGTCTTGGCATCAACATTTTTTATTAATGATACAGTTCATATTTTCTTGTTGGCATTTTCCTCATTTGTCTTTTTCTCACCCAAATTTTTAATTTCCTCATGTCTGAAACATTTTATTTAGCTACATTTATTATGCATAGCCTATAGTTGGGTTTTGGTTTGCGATACAATCTGTTTATTTACAAATATTAAAGTGTTCTCTACTGTATTATCTTTTCTGTTCCTAAACCTTCATTATCTTTCTTTTAATAAATTAAGCTTTGTTTTGCTTTGTTTTCTGCGTGTTTCTGTATGTGCATGTTTAGTACGATACTTTGGATAGCTTTCCATCCGGTCGCAGTTCTACTAGGTATATTGCACATTTTATATAATATGCCCAAAGTCCCATTTACTTATTCAGCAACTTTGGCCGTATTTATTAACAAATCTTCACTATGAATGATGAAACACAGGCAAACTGCCTGGGACTTTGATCTTACTCCCATCAGTCACCAACAGACAGCCGAGCAGAAGGTTGGCCACACTCCTAAACTGTAGCAAAGAGCAGCTATACAGGTATAGGCAGTATCTCTGATTATTTATCTGATTTATTTTTCTTTGTAAAATCATTACCCCCTTCACCCAATACTTTTTCCTTAGTGAGGGATAACGACTCAAGACCCAGAAATCTGTATTTAAAGGACACTTTATTACAATTGTATTTACTTCTGGGATTTTTATATATAAATACACATATATGTGTATATATACATATATAAATGTATATGTCATGTATATGTACATACATGCATATATAAATGTATATATCGTGTGTGTACATATATACACATATATAAATGTGTGTGTGTATAGAAACAAGCAGAAAACAGAGCATTGTCTATTTCAAAGTATATACTAACATCTGTTCAGAAGGTTTCCAGCCATGTAATACGAGAAAAAGACATTTATTGAAGATGTAAGATACAAGAAACATTGTACTGGACAATGACACCTCAGCTCCCTTTAAAGTAGGCACCTTGGGACCTCACACAGTTCTCCCAGTCACCAGTAGCTGCCCATCGTATTTTCAGAATCTCATAGACATTCTGAAATCTCCTCCCTTTCAGAGGTGATTATAGTTTTGGGAAAGTCAGAAGTCATAGGGTGCCTTATCTGGGCTGTACAGGGACTGAGTCACCTGGGTGATTTGATGTTTCCACCAAAAAACTCTGCATGACACGTGATACATGAGGAGGCGCATTGTCAGTGATGAATGTGCCAATCAGCAGTTGCCCATAGCTGTGGCCTTCTCAATCATCCAAACAGTCTGGATGATATACTTGCTCAGTCATTTTAAATGTGATGGCCACACAGTCACATGCTCACTCAGTGGGTGTGTCTACCACCCCACTGACTGGTACAGTGAAGTTGTCATTGTTCACACATGTGCATTCCAGTCTACTTTCCTTCACTGCAAGGTTACATGGATGTCGTACAAACCATTGGCATTATATTAACAATAGCTGGACTTTTTCCAGACAGATCTTGTATATAGTGACATGTATATATGTCACTAAAATAACAATTCTCAAATCCCTTGAAACTTATTAGACAAAAGCTGCTATTAAAACATAAAGCATTAAAATTGTGATGGGTACTCAGGTACCATTTTAAAATTTCAGAAGCAACAAAACTAAATATGTATGTGAACAAATATGTCTTTAAAAGAAAAAAAGCAACAAAATATCTCCTTTTAAATCTTCTTTCTGTTTTGAAATTGACACCTAATTTTATTTTGTTCTCAGTTTATATTCAATACATTCTGTCACTATGGATGGGATAGAGGAGAGAAAAACTGTGGGATTTAAAAAAGTAACTTGTCCTTATGACTTTATTAAGCCCTCGGAGAAATGAAACACCTTTAAATATGTTAGAGAACTGAGTACATGCTTAAATACAGTTTGTTAGAAGGCATTTAAAATGTGATTCATCTGCTATTAATCTCTAAAGCTCCTCTGCAGCACATTGTCACCAAACAGGAAATAATCTAGAAGGCTTTAGAATCTGACACCTCTGCTGTAAACATTTCAGATTAAAGTCCCTGGTGCTTGTTCAGAAAAGTCATTAATTCTCCCAGTGGCTGCTTCTTCACTTCGAAAAAAGAAAAAAAGTTGACGGTGAGCAACTGAATGAAAAGGAGAAAATTTTTAAAGGAGAAAAATATATATTAGATAAAAATGAAAGAATGTTTTAGGGAATCTAGCTAAATATCTGTGGCTATTCCTTTAAATAACAGCTATACTTTAAAGTTTATTTAGCTATTTGCTTTAGTGAAGTACTCAGCATCTTTAATTTAGACAAAAACTCATGTGCATTGAAAAAAAATCTGTTTTAACTTGTTCAAAATTAGATAATGACATTAAATTTTAGTTGTCTCCCCTTTCTGGTAAGTGTTCATGACAGTCTTTTTCTAGAAGATGCTTCTAGGGGCATTTGTTTTGTATTCAGGTCCTCGCTCTACAATATAATCTTCTAAATTGTGATGGAAATTTCTGTGAATATTTCCAAAGAAATTTCTGGGTATGTCTAAGAGCTATGGAGACCACAGCAACAAAACTTACAAACAACTGTTTGAAAGTTTTATTAATAGAAAACACTACCACTTTTATATTAAAAGAACCATGTAGTTCAGGCTGTTAAATTAAAAGAAGCAAGAACAGAGCATTGTCTATTTCAAAGCATATATATTTATATGCTTACATATATATATACATATACGTGTGTGTGTGTGTGTGTATTCAACTTAGGCTGTGAGTCTAATTTTGCACTTTCCAGGAAAATTTATTCTTTTAAAAATTTATATAACATCAGATATTATTTCAGTTGAAATAAAAGATAATTTCATTAGCTTTCTCTTGGGGGTGCTAAGAGTTATGATTACAAAAGATACTTCTTTGGATACTTTCTGCCTTTAGTCATACTCAAAACCTTTCTGTATATTTTTTCTTATTATAGTCTTAAACCATTGAATAATTCATTCAATATGAATTTTCTCTGGTGATGTACTTAGAAAACAAAATTATACATAACATGACGCCAGTCTGCTTTGTTACCTGTATGACTTTTTCCCCTACTCATCCTTGTCCATCCAGTGCCCAGAATGGTTCTTTATGTGCAGAAGGCACCAATGATGGAGGGATAAAGAAACAGAGCCACCCTTAAATTTCTTTTAGGGAGCTTGCCTAACACGTGGTATCACTTGTTAAGTAAGTACTGAACACTTACATTGTGTTAATTCTGAGACTTTTATGGCAAACAATCATGGCCCCTCCATGTAACATAGGGTCCTAGTGGAAAAATTTTGACAAGCAACTCCAAGAACTGTTCACACAGAGATAGCACTGAGTGCTGAAGGGAACCTCACACTGGGTTGGCCAGAGAAAATAGATATACTATGTATAATGAAAGTTGAAGCATAGCTAGGTGTTATTCAGGTGAGAAGAGATGGAGAATAGAAGCTGTCAATGGAGGGCGTGGAGATAGAATGCATTAGGAAAGAAAAGACTGTGTGAAAAAAACCTGGACAAAGATACCACACAGAATTGTTAGAGCATTTTAAGTAGTTCATAAGTCTGGAGAACAGAATGTGAAGAGGAGAGAAGTGAGAGGGGAAGCTGTGGAGCAAACAGGGGCCAGAACCCAGCTTTCAGAACAGACAGAACACTTGGCTGGGCCATGTGGCTTGTCACACCGCTTTGAAGGTCACTAGGGAAGGAAAGCTATTGGGGTAAACAGTTTGGCCTGGGAGTTCAAGATTTTCTTGTTGGTCTCCAAAATATCATCTTATATTAGGGTGTATTGACTGGTGCAGCAGAGTTCTCCTCAAGTCTGTGTTTCCGATAGCCAGAAATAACCTATGGAAACAATGTCTTCACTAGCGTCCCAAGGATTTGACTGCATGTAGCTCAGTATTTAATGATATATATTTTTAAAGCTTGTCTTGCTTCAGATATGATGGCTGTACACTGCTCTCGCATGAAACTGCCTCACTATTGTTGCCCTCTACAGATGGATGTAAGAGTGTAAATATGGAGAACTCAACATTGCCTCATTTACAACCCAGCCTTCTGGCTTCCTCTCCTTCTCCTCTTCCTTCTCATCTCCCCCTTTTTCCTCCTCAGTATTGTTTTAATCATGAGGACCCTCACAGCATTTCAAGGACCCTCTAGTGCCAGAATTCATAAAGATTATGATATATAAAGGTGAGACATGAAATCTCAGCATGAGTACAAATTTGGCTCCTTCTTCTCCTCTGGGCTTCTTATTTCAAAATGGTTTAACTCTGGACAGCTTAAGTTTCTAAATTCTTCCAACACAGAAATGATATTTGATTACCTTACCCTCAAAACTCTGACCAACCTGTCTTGGAGAGAGTTTTGCTTAAACATGTAGAAAGAAGCCAGTTTATTTTTATACAGCAGTAGAAGCAAGGCCAAGAACTGATAATCAATTTCTTTTTTACTCTGGGTGAAAAGTGAAGTCTGACATGTGTTCACCCACATTGCTAAAATGAAGACAAGAAATGACAAGTGGCTCCAGAGGAATTGATTTTAGACTGTTTAAATCTGAACCAGTCAAGGAAAAAAAATTCTGCTAAAAAACTTTCACTGAACATGCCATGGTCTCTCAAAGAACATCCTTATATATATAAGAAGCTAAAAGTTAAAAAAAAAAATTCTGAGTGCTAATAGCTAACTGCATTGTGCTGCAGCAGTTCGTAATAATAGAGAAAACAAGACCATTTTAGGACCAAGTGTGATGGTCTTGGGTAATTGAAAAGCCTCTGCCCATAAAGACAGATGAGCTTGCTTAGCAAAAAAGAGTTTAATTTTGGTCTGGAGTCAATCAAGATGTAATTATCAGCTCTGTGTAAAGAGCCTATCTATTACTTGCTACCTGAGAGTGAGAAAAAGAGAATTTACAGCAGAAAAGAAGACTGCCAAAGAACTATTTGGAATTCCAAGAATGGAGGAAAATGTACTGGGCACATAGAGTTATTCTTTTCCTGTGCTTTAAAGCACCTGGGTTGGAGTCAGGGGGAATCAGAGTGTTGTAGAAGCAGAAATCACACTGAGCAGACAGACTGCAGAAGACCTGACTTTAGGTCTTGGCTTGGACTCTAATTGCATGATCCTAAGAACGGCATTTACCGTAACTTACCTGGGCCTTACATTCTTCGCACATAAAAATGAATAATTGAACTAGATAGCTTCCGTGCGCTATTCTATAAGCTTCAGGAAAATAAGAACTATGTGTTTCTTCTTAGGCTCAGTAAGCAGAGGGCCTGCACACAGTAGGCATCCAATAAATATTCCTTATATGAATAGGAAATCTATTAATAAAACATCAACTTATTCATGTATTTGCATAGAGATTAAAATAATTAATAAAAGATACTGATAATGTCCTGGACAAGTGACTCAGTTGGTTTCAATGTGGCCCCATATACAAAAAAGTTGCAGGTTCAATTCATAGTCAGGGCACATAACTAGGTTGTGGGTTCAATCCCTGGTCAGGTGCATTTAGGACACAACCAATCAATGTTTCTCTCTCACATTAACATTTCTCTCTTTTACACCCCCCACTCTCTCTCCCCCTTTCTTTCCCTCTAAAATCAATAAACATATCCTCAAGTGAGGATTTAAAAAAAGTTACTGATAATTAACATTGAATGATTAGAATATCAAGTTACATAACTAAGAGAGCCACACATAATTTAAAATATTAAGTTTAGTTAAGATAGCCCTTTGACATAGAATCCAGATAATAAGTATGATCAGTATTTACCAACATATTTTCCTGGATATCAATTTAGATAGGCATCTTATTCAGGAGGCGAGATCTCTTTCAGCTGAGATTTTAATGATAAAAATGGTAAAAATTCAAATAACTAAAAGTAAGATCAAATTATTAGTTACAGGGAAGGCTAATAGCAAAAAAATTTCTGAAGGTCCCATCCAAATATGAGAAAGAGAATGAAAGCAATTGGTAAGAGTCATATTTGCATAAAATTTCCTTATACCTATAATAAGCATGCAATTTATTTTCCATAAAATTTCAGGTTACACCAATGTCCCTATCAAAAAGATTAAGTATGGTGCTGAGTCATTTATGACACTTAATAAAACCGGAAGGCTAAAGACATAGGGTGATGGATCCAGATGCAGTCAGAGCACAAATTGTCAGGAGGAAACAATGACAGAAGGAACAGAAAAAACTTCTTTGAAAATGCTATAGCTTCTCCATGTGCTTTTTCTGGCTAACATCTTGACTTCTGGAAATTCTTACATTGTAAATAATTCATTTGATGTTGATGGTGATACAGTTATTCTATCAACAAAAGAGGTTATTTTGCCAATCCCTCCTAGCCTGCAAAGTTTCTCTTGAGATATCAGCTGACAGTGTTATGGGAACTCCCCAGTAGGTAACTATCTGCTTTTCTCTTGCTGCTTTTAAGATTTTCTCTTTATCTTTAAACCTTTGGAATTTTAATTATGATGTGTCTTGAAGTGGGCTAATTTGCAGCCATCTTATCTGGGACTCTCTGTGGTTCCTGGACTTGCATGTCTATTTCCTTCAACAAATTAGAGAAGTTTTCTTTCATTATTTTTTCAAATAGATTTCCAACTTCTTGTTCTTTCTCTTTGCCTTCTGGTGCCCCTATGGTTTGAATGTTGTACATCTTACAGTTGTCCCAGAGGCTGCTTATACTATCCTCATTTTTTTTGGATTCTTTTTTCTTCATGTTGTTCTGATTCATTGCTTTTTGATTTCTTATATTCCAAATCATTGATTTGATTCTCAGCTTCATTCACTCTACTCTCGTTTCCCTATAAATTGTTCTTTATTTCAATTAGTGTATCCTTCATTTCTGACTGAATCATTTTTACGCTGCTGAGGTCCTCACTACGTTCCTTGAGCATCTTTATAAACAATATTTTGAACTCTGCATGTGATTTGAACCCAGAAAAGCTATAATTTAGAATCTAAGAGCAGATAGAGAGCTTCCTAGAATAGAAAAAACTAAAGGAATTCATCATCACCAGACTATTATATGAAATATTAAGGGAACTTATTTAAGAAAAAGTAGATCAAAACTATGAACAATAAAATGGCAAAAATTATATATCTTTTAACAACTGAATCTAAAAAAATTTAAGCAAACAAAAAGAACAGAGACAGAATCATGGATACTGAGAGTATTTTGATGGTTACCAGATAGGAAGGGGGTGTTGTGGAATGGGTAAAGAGATGACAGGATTAAGAAGTACAAATAGGTAGTTACAGAATAACCATGGGGATGTGGAGTACAGTATAGCCAAATAAATTATATGCATGACCCATGGACATGAGCAATGGCTCAGGAATTGCTTGATGGAGTAGGGGTCCTAGTGGAGGAGAACAAAGGGGTAAAATCAAAACAACTGTGATAGCATAATCAATAAAATATAATTAAAGGGTTTTTTGTACACTTCCAGTCAAGATGGAGACATAAGTAAACACACTTTGCCTCCTTACACAATGATAAGAAAGATCACAACTAATTTCAAAAAAATCACCCAGAACTACCAGATAATTGAACTGTTTGGAAGTCTGACAACAAGGATTTAAAGAAGCTATATTGATCCAGACAGGTAGGAGGGGTGGAGACAGGGAGCCCCAGTGGAGAGGATGCAGTGTAGCAATGGCGAGCCAGTGGCACCAAGGTGGCAGTAGCCGGCAGAATGAGCAGTCCCAGATTAATGTGTGGTGGACAAAAATCAGGGGGACACCTTGTGAGTAAGCAATCTCAGCCCCAGGCCTGACCATGGAGGCCATGGTTCCATGGCCACCAGCAAAATAAAGCCTAATAACTTCTGGCTGCACAGACCAGTGAGGATTGGGGCAGTGAAAGAAACTGCTGGTTTCAGGAGAGCCTGGAATGTATGCAAACCCATCTACTCTGGGAACCACAACCAGGGCAGCAGCTTGGGGGTGCCAGTTGCATGCAGGAAGTAAGCAAAGTGACTGGAAATGGGGTGTGTGCCAGGCCAGCCCCCAGAAATCAGCCAGCAGTAGTATAGTCCCCTCTATAACCCCTCCCCTACACATGGAGCCACAAAGCAGTGAAGCAGGCTGCCCACCCTGGTGAATACCCCAGGATCCATTATATACAACTTAACAGGTGTGCTAAGACAGAGAGTCAAAATGGCTCTACCTAGTACACAGACACAGGGAAGCTTCCAAATTGAGGAGACAAAGAAATATGGTCCAAATGAAAGAATAGAACAGAAGCCCAGAAAAAGAACTAAGTGATGCAAAGACAGCCAACCTATCAGACACAGAGTTCAAAGCACTAGTGATCAGAATGCTCAGAAATCTCACTGAATATGGCAAAAGCATAAGGGAAAAAAATGAAGGCTACACTATGTGATATAAAAAAAGTCATAAGAAACCAAGGGTGAAAGGAAGGAAGACATGATTCAAATCAACAATTCGTAACATAAGGAAGAAATAAATATTCAACCAGAACAAAATGAAGAAGCAAGAATTCAAAAAAATGAAAAGACTCTGGGATAACTCCAAATGTGCCAACATCTGAATCATAAGGATCCCAAGAGGAGAAAAGGAAGAGCAAGAAATTGAAAACTTATTTGGAAAAATAATGAAAGAAAACTTCGTCAATTTGATGAAGGAAATAGACATATGAGTTCAAGAAGTATAGAAAGTCCCAAACAAGTTGGACCCAAAAAGGACTGCACCAAGACACATCATAATTAAAATGTCAAAGGTTAAAGATTAAGAAAGAATCTTAAAATCAGCAAGGAAAAAGTAGATAGTTACCTACAAAGGAGTTCCCATAAGACTATCAGCTGATTTCTCAAAACAAACCTTGCAGGCAAGAAGGAACTGGAAAGATGTATTCAAAGTGATGAAAAGCAAGGACCTACAACCTAGATTATTCTATCCAGCAAAGCTATCATTTAGAATGGGAGGGCAGATAAAGTGCTTGTCTGGGAGTGCTTCCCAGACAAGGCAAAGCTAAAGGAGTTCATCATTACTGAGACCTAATTATATGAAATATTAAAGGGTCTTATTTAAGAAAAACAGAAAGATCAAAACTATAAACATTAAAATGACCATAAACTCACAACTATCAACAACTGAATCTAAAAAACAAAAACAAACTAAGCAAACAAGTAGAATAGGAACAGAATCATAGATATGCAGATAACATGGAGGTTTATCAGCTGGAAATGGTGAGAGGGATAGGGGAAAAGGTATAGAGATTTAGAAGCATAATTGTGTAGGTACACAATAGACAGTGGGATGTTAAGAACAGTATAGGAAATGGAGAAACCAAAGAACTTATGTTCATGACCCATGGACATGAACTAAGGGGGACATTGCTGGAGGGAAGGATGGTACTGGGTGGAAGGGGGCAAAGGAGGAGAAAAATGGGACAACTCTAACAGTGTAAATAATAAAATATACTTAGAATATAATTAACAATAAAAATAAAAAAATTGATAAAAATAAAAACAAACATAAAACATCTGTGAGGAAGGGAAATCTTTCTTAAAAAAGATACAGCAGATAATAATGTATTCACAGAAAACTATGGATTTCCTTTGAATTTTCCTATATCCAGAGATTTAAACATAGAAAACTTGTTTAAATATATTTGAAACTAGTTTCTTTAACTTACATGAAAACCTTCTTGAGAGTTAAGCTTGAGATCTTTTACATGAAGTTTTACTATTTCCACATTAGGTATAATCTTACCTCAAGCTTTTTGTTTTAAAAATATTAAATTAGTCTAAAGATACAAATTTTTCTGTAATGATTCAAGAAAAGGCAAGAGGGTACATATTGGGTTGGCCAAAAAGTCCATGTGATTTTCTCCCTTTAAAAATAAAAGACAGGAGACTTCTGGCCAAAATGAAGGCATAGGTAGATATACTTTGCCTCCTCTCACAACCAAAAGAAGGACAACAACAAATTTAAAAACACCAAACAACCATAAATGCCAGAAAATAAACCTGTATGGAAGTCCAACAACCAAGGAGTTAAAGAAGAAACATTCATCCAGACGGGTAGGAGAGGCAGAGACAGGCAGCAGGGGCAGAAAGGACATGCAGCAAGGTGGCAGCTGGTAGACAGGGCATGCAGATAAATCAGGAAGAATAACTGGGAAGCAAGATATACCATGCAACCCAGGATTCAGCACTGGAAAAGAAAGCCTTAAAACTTCTGGCTAGTAAAAACATGCGGTGGTTGTGGTGGTAGGAGAAACTCCCAGCCTCACAGGAGAGTTCTTCAAAGAGAACCACAGGATCCCAGAACATACACAAACCCACCCACCAGGAAATCAGCACCAGAAGGGCCCAATTTGCCTATGAGTAGTAGGAGAAGTAACTGAAAGCTAGCTGAAGGAATGACTGAAAGGAAGCCAAGAGCAGAGCAAGTGGCATTGTTCCCTCTCAGACCCCTCCTCCACATACAGCACCACAATGCAGTGATGTGGGTTGCCCTACCCTGCTGAATACCTGAGACTCTGCTCCTTATATCATAACAGGGGTGCCAAGACAAAGAAATACGGCCCAAATGTAAGAACTCCAGAAAAAACTCCAGAAAAACATCTAAGTGACAACAAGATAGCCAATCTATCAGATGTAGAGTTCAAAACACGGGTAATCAGGATGCTCACAGAAATGACTGAGATCAGTCGCAAAATAGAGGAAAAAGTGAGGGCTATGTAAAGTGAAATACAGAAAAATATACAGGGAACCAACAGTGAAGGGAAGGAAACTGGTACTCAAATCAATGATTTGGAACAAAAAGAAGAAATAAACATCCAACTGGAACAGAATGAAGAAATAAGAATCTTAAAATATGAGGAGAGTCTGAGGAACCTCTGGGACAACTTTGAATATTTCAACATCTGAATCATAGGAGTGGCAGAAAGAGAAGAGGAAGAGCAAGGAATTGAAAACAAAAATAATGAAGGAGAATGTCTCCAATCTGGCAAAGGAACTAGACATGCAAGTTTAGGACACTCAGAGTCCCAAAGAAGTAGGATCCAACAAGAAACACACCAAGACATATCATAATCAAGTTACCCAAGATTAAAGATAAGGAGAAAATCTTAAAAACAGCAAGAGAAAAGGAGAAAAGTACCTACAAAGAAGTTCCTGTAAGACTATCAGCTGATTTCTCAAAAGAAACTTTACAGGCAAGAAGGGTCTAGAAAGAAGTACTCAAAATCATGAAAGGCAAGGACCTACATCCAAGATTACTCTATTCAGCAAAGCTATCATTTAGAATGGAAGAGCAAATAAAGTACTTTCCAGAGAAGGTAAATTTAACAGTATTCATCATCACCAAGCCCTTAGTATATGAAATGTTAAAGGGACTTATCTAAGAAAAAGAACATCAAATACTATGAACAGTAAAATGACAGCAAACTCACAACTATCAACAGCTAAACCTAAAAAACAAAAACTAAGCAAACTACAAGCACAGGAACAGAATCACAGAAATGGAATTCATAAAGAGGGTTATCATTGGGGAGGGGGGAATGGGGGCAAAATGGGGGAAAAAGATACAGGGAATAAGAAGCATAATTGGTAGGTACAAAATAGACAGGGGAGGTTAACAATAGTATAGGAAACAGAGAAGCCAAAGAACTTACAGGCACATCCCAAGGACATGAACTAAGGTTGAGGGTGGGGCAGGAATGCTGGATGTTTGGGAGCTATAGGGTTGAGGAGGGTAAAAGGTAGAAAAAAATAAGACAACTGCAATAGCATAATCAACAAAATAAATACTTAAAAATAAAAATTAAAAAATAAAATATACATTTTTCATTTTCACCAATAACTTTATTGATTTGGATGTTTTGAGTACATTGACTCTGTCCTGTGAAGTATAACATTGATCGTTCTCAATTAATGTCTTGATTTGATAGCTATCAACTTCAACTATTCTATCTAACTGTAAAGCATCATCCAGCCAGAAATCTCCAGCATGAAACCACAAACCACTTTTGACACATTCAATCAGTCACATCACCTTCTTTATACACTGCACAAATTTTTTTTGTGTGTGTGTTTCATTTGTGTTTTTACCTTTCTTGAAATAATGAAGCATAATGTGCAAAAAATATTGTGTATTCTCTTCCACCTTCAATATTAAAATCACTACACAAAAACTCACCAATTTTGGTAAGTAGTTCTTTAAATGCACGCTGATATGACAGCTGTCACAATACAATCTAACAAAATTGTTCCGAATGAAGCTAAAGGCTACTAAGCACTGCTAGGGCCATCTTACAGAAAATAACAAATAAACTTTTTGGCCAACCCAACATTTTTCCTTTTTACTAATAGAAAAAGTTGAAGAGTAAATATTTTCTTTTTGTAGTAAAGTTTATGGCAGCTTTTACCAGAAAAGGCTGAAAATAAATGAAATTTAAAATTGCTTACTCTGTAGATAATATTGTGGCCTCATCTATACCAACATGAAAAGAATAGGGTTATTAACACCTTGAGTCCAATTGCCAATTAATTTCTAAACACATTACATACATTAACATATGGTGACATCTGGGTATTCATTCTAATTCAATTATAATTAGTCCTGATGTGGGCTGTCAACATATGGCAGCTCTGAATCATTAATTCTTCAGGATCCCAGCTTTTCTCCTGTTTCTGTATCATGAGTGGTTTCTATTCCTAAGGTTACATGATGTTCCAAATACCCTCTTTTGTTCCAGTTATTAGATCTATATGAACTGCAAAGAAAAGGATATGCCTGTTCCTTAGAAGATACTTCCCGGAAGATGTGTACTACATTCATTGTGTTTCGTTGGACAGAACTTAATTATAAGATTACAGTCATCCCTCGCTATATCGCGGTTCACTTACAGCGGCTTCACTGTATTGCAGGTTTTCCCGCCATATAGTGAAGTTGCAGTAAGTGAACCACGGTATAGCAAGGGATAACTGTATACTTCACTGGTGAGTACCCATATAGAATTTTATATGTTGTTAAAATTACATAGGTTTAAGAGTGTAGAAAGTGTTTAAGAGCATATGAAGTGTTCATGAGAGTGTGGGAAAGGTTAATGAGAGTGGGAAAGGTTTATAGGAGTGTGAGAAGGGTTTATAAAACCTTAAAATACATATAAATAATAAAATAAATATAATACCGCTACTTTTCAGACTTTCACCTATCGCGGGGGTCTCTGGAACGTAACTCCTGCAATAGGTGAGGGATGACTGTATACCTGACAGCACCCAGAGGTGCAAAATGCAGCTTTATGATAAGCTGCTCTATGTCCTTGTAAATAAATATGTAGATTTAGGGAGAAAACTAGAAGACTACAAAAAAAAAGCTTTTAGTTTTTAGATGAATGGTCAATATATCTGTTATTTAAGCCACATATGTCATAAAAACCTCGTAGCTGTTACAATCAAGTTGTGTTGAAATCAGACCTATCTTTTAATCATCAACAGGTGAACCCATTCTTAAATTCCTTGATTAATAATATTAATGTCCAGATATTATGTCTTTTTAAGGGTCAGTGACTTTGGTTTTAGTTTCAAAAGCAGATATTATCCAAAATCCATCTCATAAATGTATTCCATTAATCATAAAGAAAACCAGGTCAGAATTTCAAATTTAGTATGACCACAAAACCAACCATGTCAAAATTAATATTCCTCTAACAAAGAATCAGTAGGTCTATTATATTCAAAGTGTAAGTATGTGTCAAATTCTATCATAGAAAAATATATCAACAGTATATAATACAGTTGATTATTTCTTCCTTCTAAAAAAAATTCTTCACTTATTTGCTAAGACTCCACATTCTCCTGTTCATTGATTTTGCTCATCAGTTTCTAATTCTTCCTTTCTTTTGTTGGTTATAGTTTGCCTCCCTGACCACAAAATACTGAAGCAAATCTTGGCTTATCTTAATACATAAACTCATTCCCTTCATTATACCATCTAGTTTCATGACTTTAAAATCAATGTGCTAGTGACTCTGAAATTAATATCTGCAGCCCAGCTCTCTCCTAAATTCCAGACTTCTATATCCATCTGTCCTCTCAATATCCCTGTTGGATGTCAAACGGGCATCTCAGACTTAAAAGTCCAATTGAAGACTTCTGTTTCTCCTCCTATCAAACCATTTCTCTATAGTTTTCTCAGTTTATATGAATGGTAACTCTATCTTTCAGAGTCTTAGGTTAAGAAATATTGGCATTATACTTGATTCCTTTTTTTTCACTTACACATCCAATAAAATAGCAAATTATTCCAATTTTCCACTCAAAACATTAGAGACTGATTGCTTCTCATTGGCTCCCCTACTGCCACAATCTTTCAAGTCACTATCATGTCTAGTGTGTTTATTGCAAAGTTAAGAGAGACTTGCTGATCTTTAAATCCCATGACTTGCTCATTGCCTTTCCCTATTTTTCCATCATTGGCCCTACAGTGTATCTCCACAAGGCAGCCAGACCTATCTTACTAAAGCATAACTAAATCATTTCAATCCTGTTATGAAAACTTTCCAATACCTCCTCCTGTCACGTGGAAACTTAGTCTCTACTATGATCTTGTGGACAAAAAAAGGGCCACATATTAAGCAGAACAAGCTCAGGAGAGGCCTATATGGCAGCCTTACAAACTCAGAGACCTAAAGTAACCACAAAAGATGATCTGAAATTAAAATTTCTAATGAAAAGCTGTTCTTGGAAGGTAGTTTTGTGCTAGGCCAGTATTTGTCCTTAACACAGATCAATTTGTATCTTTACTGAACCTGTTGTCTTTTTTTTTTTTTTACATCTATAATAACATACTTGATAATATAACTTTGGACTATCCAAGTAATTTCCTTTCTTCCTGATCCATCAAAGCAGAGCACCAGAGCAGAGACCACAAATCCCCTCATTGTTATTACTATGTTAATTGTTAATGTTAACTATCTTAGTAATAGAAATGTGTCTACTAGTTTTACTTTTTGTCCAGTCCTAGAGATTTTCCCACTTCCCTTTCTCCCACCTCTCAAATCTACCATCAACAAATTTCATGTAATCCCCTTAGGCCTCCTCCTTTGATTGTAATCTATAAAATAAGGTGCAAAACTGCCATTCTCTGGGGAATTTTCTCAATCTATTGACATTTTGCTTACTGGCAATTTTGTCTATTTGGATCAAATAAATTCATAAAACTTCTTACAGGTTTGGACATTTCATATGTTGACAATCTCCAAAGCCTTATATAACCTGATTGCCTATTATCACTTCTCATTTCCTACTACTCTTCCCTTGCTCACCCATGCCAGCCACGATTGTTTTCTTGCTATATCTTATTCACATCAAGAATGCTCATATGTCAAGGATTTTACATTTGCTGGTTCTCTTCCTCAACATTTCTTGCCCCATATGTCCACATGGCTAACCCCTCACCTCTCTCATGTCTTTCTCCAGTGTCACTTTCCAGGTAACCCCCTCACCCACCTATCAATCTAAGTCCCCTTTCCTGCTTTATTCTTCTTTGAAGCCCTTTTCACCAACTAACTGCTGTTGACATGATGTATTTACCTTATTTTCTGCTCCAAACAAGAATTAAGCACCATGAAATCTGGGATTTGGGAGGCTTTTGCTCACTACAACTTTAGTGTCTAGAACAGTACTTAGGATATAGAAAATGAATGATAAAAGTATTTGTCAAAGAACTTAAAACATTATACCTTAGCTTAAAAAGCATAAAACATAAATTGTATGAACTCCTCATATCTGCTGTTGGATATGCTAAGCCAGATCCATAATTAATGAAGACTTGCTCTATAAATCCTCACAGCTTGCTCTTTGCCTTTCCCTATTTTTATTTTATTTATGCAATAGTAACAGAGCACTTTGATAAGAATCCACATTGGACTAAATATTTGCTCCTCTGAGAACTTTCCAGTGTTTGCATTTTAATTGACCTATTACACATGGCTGAATGAATCAAGTGATCCATCACATTTAAGTCTCTTTGGATTATAGAGGAATAATGCAGCATTCTTGCACTTTTTTTTCGTTTTGCCTAGGTGTTTAATAAGATTATTTGGTATATATTCTCTTTCAGCTTACATTGTGTCTTTTACTTTTTTGTGGAGTCTTTCTTTGTATTTTTCCTTAGAATAAGAAACATCTTATGCATGCCCATGTGAAACTGAAAAGTCATAGAATGCCTAAATATATGTAACATTTATTCCTGTGCATTGAAATCGTTTTCTAGCATTGCAACACATGCAAAAGTCTATTGTATGACATGCTTTCATTTCATTTATAACCAAACTGAACAGGAGTGACAATGTGGAAATGAATAGAGTTTACTCCTGTTCAGCTTGAGAAATTGCATCTGACATGAAGTGAAAGGAAATATGCGGGAGTGCTGAAACCAAAAGGAAAACAGTAAAAGTTGTCGTAGAAAAAAATGTCATTCTTTGCCCATCTCCTCAAGGAAAAATATATGTCATGGTTTTTTATTTTACAAATTAGAAGTGTCAGCAATAATTGCAAGTTATAACTTGTTATAGTTTACTTTTTATATAATGTATTTATATAGTCTGAAATCACTAAAGACAATATTTTGCAATCATTACTAATATAAATTCAATTTTGTAATATTAAAATCATGGCAGGAAAGCTCATGAGCAGGCAAAGCACCTAATACAACTCTTGATTTGGAAATAAATTTCTAACCAATACTGAACTAAAACTTGAAGGAATATAAAAGCTTACAAAAGAAGTAAATTTGAAGACAGTGAGTATGTATAAATATGGTGTAGCCGAGAGCTATGGTTCTATTTACCTGCCAACATCTCATTTTTTTCTCTGGTTAACAACATCCTGTATTTCTTTCCCAGAACCATGATTTCTCCATTCAGAGTCTCTGTGTAAAGACTAATTTTACTCCTTCGCTTTCCTGATTGTTATGGACTGAGTGCATGCTCCCCAAATCGGCGTGTTGAAGCCCTAAATCCCTGGTGTGGTGGTACTTGGAAGTGAAGCCTTTGGGAGGTAATTAGGTTTAGATGAGGTCATGACAGAGAGATCATGTATATTATATGATTAGAATCCTTATAAATAAGAAAAGAGGAGAGAGAGAGCTCTATCCCTCTGGCATGTGAGAACTCAGAGAGAAAGTGTCTGCAAGCCAGAAAGAGAGTGCTCACCAGAACCCAACCACACCAGCACCCAGATCTCAGACTGTGAGGAAATAAATTTCTGTAGTTTAAGTCACTCAGTCTATGACTTTCATGCACATTATGAGTTACGTGTAACTAATCTGTTTATTTCATCCTTCTGCCCATAATGACTAAATCATGGAAGATTATTGGTCATAACTTAAGCCATTAAGAGTTAGATTGGGATATTTTTAGAATTCCCTCAGCCTTTCTCAGCTATAGTACCTCATCTGAATCTTAAGTGATTTCAGTGACTACTTTCTCAATTCTCCCAAAGACAGTACCCTACTATCAACATTTAAGATGCCAAGGAAGAAAGTTAACTGAGGATTTAAACCTCTCACATTTAAATTGCAGTTCGCATCCTGACTGATGTGGCTCAGTTGATTGGGCATCATCCTGCAAAGTGGAAGTTCCCCAGTTTGGTCCCTGGTCAGGCACTTGCAAGAGGCAACCAATCAATGTTTTTCTCCCTCTCTTTCTCCCTCCCTTCCCCTCGCTCTAAAAATGAATAAATAAATTCCAGTTGAGAAAGGCCACCTTATTGGGGAGTATAAGATTGGAAAAATGTAAAGCTGGAGATACGAGAATCTCATGGAGCGGAAGAAGAAAGCACAAACACAATAGAGCAGAGTCAAGAACTAAGAAAAGAACAGCTGCATGAGCATGTAGATCACGTCA
Organism: Anoura caudifer; assembly: GCA_004027475.1. Taxonomy (NCBI): domain Eukaryota; kingdom Metazoa; phylum Chordata; class Mammalia; order Chiroptera; family Phyllostomidae; genus Anoura; species Anoura caudifer. The sequence continues at coordinate 95,616 of PVKU01004432.1, forward strand.
CTTCTGATCCAGCACCGCACTTATGTATTCAGGTGTATGAACAAACATTTCCTTTTGGCTTGTGTGCAGATGAGTTGGATTTCTGGTACTTGCAACAGACCAGATTAATACATTTTTATATTTTAGTTGGACTTTGGAAAAAATAAAATCGCACTTGATATTGCAATTATAAAGTATTATTTTTAGATGGTGAGAAATAAGAAAATGTCCTACTCCACAGTTTATTATAAATAGATAAGAAATTGGGAAAGTAATACAGAGAGGCTGCATGTTTATGGCATAAACTAAACAAATATATCAAACATCTCTACTCTGCCCCTTACCTTTTTATTTCTGGCTTCTCTGGTGTTAGCTGAAGGGCAAACATATTTTTAAACAGCTGGGGCTGAATTTCTCTAGTTCATTGGGATGATGGTGGTGTGTTGGGGGTGGGGGCAGGCGAATATTTACATAAAGCCGATTTATCACCTCATTAAGACTTATACGTTCCCCGGTAGCCACCTTTACAGTAGATAAGTTCCTGACAAAGCTTTGGTGCTTTACTGCTGTTCTGAGAAGAGGAAAAAATGTCCCATTCAAGAATCTGTTTACGTGTGGAGATGTATGAATTATGCTTTCTTAGCTGTACCAGTCTAGGTACTAAAAAGAATAGAGGACAATAATGCAAATCCATATCATATTCTAAGGTGTCCAGCTATCCTCAAGCCTGCCCTAGTTGTATCTGGATATCTCCTGAGGGGTTGCACAGCTTAATCTTACTTCCTCTCCTCAAAATGTAATAATGAATATGGTAAACAGTCATGAAGAATTAGAGAGCAGTAGTTAAGAGGTCTGACTACAGGTTCAAATCCCAGCTCCACCATTAACTAAATACATATGTACCCTTGGGTCAGTCAGTACAATGGAGATGGCAGGACTTTCCTTATACAGTCAAAATGATTTTCAATGCTAGAGACTTAACACAGTGCCTGGCACACTGTCAATTATTATTTATTGATTAATAAGTAATAAAATTAATATTATTGATCAATGATAAATTATTGTAAATTATTATAATAATTTAATTGTTATTGAATTATTGTTTATAGCTAAAGTTATTATAGTTGTATTATTAATAATTATTATTATAGTTGTATTGACTTGTACCTCAGTATTTTTGTAGTGCTGAGACCACAGAAGACTGAGATTTTACAGGGTGCTGAAAGTGCTACTTATGAGGCAATTATTTAGATAAGAATAAGAGCTGCCCAGCTGTGCCTGGGAAAACATAAAATCACAAAATATAATAAGAAATATGTTGTTTTAAGTCACTAATTCTTGTGTCCTGTTAAGTTTCAATGGGTAAATGGAACACTAAACATGTCTTTTTGATAATAATGTAAATAAAATATTTCCCTTTTTTCTAAGTTCCATTTAATTTGCTTACTTGTTTATATACAAGAAGGCTATTACTGTATATTACTTATTTATACAAGTAGGGGAAAAAGTAGGTTTATAGCAGTGAGTACACAAAACACAGTTTATTGTATTATTATTCATTAATTATTGTATTATTTTTATATGAACAACTATAAACCTACTTTAGCAGCACCCTGTATGTTAACATTTGTTTTTTCCATTGAAATTTTAAGAAGCCACTGTGCTGAATTCTCATATTTTAAATCAATTTAAAATTAATTTTTAGGTTTCTCATATATAAAATCATACCAGCAGCAAAATATTTATATATTTCTTATCTTCACCTGAGGACATTTTTTCATTGTTTTTAGAGAGCAGGGAGGAGGGATAGAGAGAGAAGGAGAAAACAACAGCCATGCGAGAGAGAAGCATCTATCAGGTTCCTCCCACATGCATGTCAATGAGGTATCAAATCCACAGTGCAGGCATGTGTCTTAACCAGGAATTGAACCCGCAACCTTTCGGGGTACTGGACAATGTTCCACCCAAGTGAGCCACATATGCTAGCGCTATTTTAATTTTTTTAAATATTTATACCACTTATTTGTATGTCTAATTGCTTTAGTCAGTACATCTAGAACAATGTTAAAATACAGTGGTAATATTGGGCTTATATTTTATTGCCAACTTTAATGAAAATGCTTCTAGGTATCTCCATCTGTCTTTAAACAAAATCACTATAGGAATATTTCCTTCTATTTTTATTGTAGTTAGAGTTTTAAGTGACTTTTAAAATATCAGGAATAGATATTAATCATTATCAAATTTTTAAAGAATTTTGCTCAACCATCCTGGAATATCATTTCTGATGGATCTTTTCAATATAACATAATTTGGTTTGTTTTATTATTCAGTTTGAGAGCCTTTTTTATAATAGATGGTTTCTCTTATTTATATTTATTGTCATAAGCAAATATATTTGGCTGAATTTGATCATTTTGTGTAAATTTTTAAATCTTTTTTCCCTAATATTTTGTACACAGTCTATGTTATTTGAGGTTGATTTTTTACCATCAAATTGCCCATAAGATTGATAGTATGTTCTTAATTTTCTAACGCATACTATTAACACTTCAAACAATATAGGTAAACCTTTATTTGTTAATTCATCAACTCCAAAAACATTTTAATACAAAACTATAAAGATACGAAAATATATTTTTTCCCACTTTCTCATTCTTTCTCTATCCCCAATAGATTATCTAGACATTTGCTATTTTGTCTATATTGATATTATTTATATAATGAGTCCCAAATTTAATTTCCATTATTTAGTCTTAGATAGAATTTTAGTATCCTTTAATATAGCTTCATCATACCTGAGACCCCTAATTTTCACTTGCTTCTTGGCTGGGTGACTTTGTATTCATATATTTTATTTTTCAAGGACTCGGTGGTGCTCAAACCTGAATTCTTGCACACTTGAGAAGGTATCTATCTGTTCTTAGCTGGATGAGGGCAAGAACAATTAGCAAAAGGGATAATAAAGATTCCCTATTGCTTCTAGCTTATAAAACAATTGCGTTTACAATTTTCACTTAGATAAACAGTCAGTGAAGAAAAAGATAAATTTTGAACAGGTATTTTCACCTATAGTGTGTAGGTGATATTTACAACAGAAAATATAAATCTGTAGTTCAGTAGAAAGTTCAGCTTTGGGAGGTAAAAGGACTGGCGTTGTTAGCATTTAGGGAGTAACTGATTTAGAAAAGATAAGATCACCAAAAGGTACTTTAGATAATTGATAGATTTCCTATAATGTGATTATTTAGAAGGAAAGTGGGGGAGAGAGAGAGCATTTAAATAAGAAAGATTAGAAAATAGTCAAAGATACAAAGAAATTCAGGAGAGACTGGTTTCATGAAAACCAAGTAGACAAAAATTCCAAAACCAACATGTACTGACCCAGGGCAAATACTATACGTAATGGATAAGAAAGTCCAACAATGACTTCTAGAATTTTTAGTACAAAGTTAAACCTTAATTGATTACCTTTAGTTATTGGTAAATCAATTTTTGCCATTCACATGCAAAAGTCAGATTTTGCGTGGCAAAAGTCAGATTTTAAAGGTTATTGTTATGGGAATTAATATCTAGTACACTGAGTGTGAGAATGGGAAAGAACTGAAATAGGTAAACATCAGGAAGAAAGTTTTTTTCATTCATTTGACTTTCAGATTCCAAAGAATCTAAACTAAAAGACTGATTTGGCTGTATAAAATTAGTATTAATTACCTTCATTAATATAAATTGACTATCATTAATGGATAATTACCAACTATAGAGGATTTATGATACTTATTGTCAATAAGGGTCAAATTATTTTGTGGAATGTTATTTAGCTGAAACTAGACCCTTTTCATGAAGGCTCAGTCTTCGTAGACTCACGGAACATTACTCTGTACAAGATTTTAAAGGAATAGAAGGCTACACGCTCTTGGGAGAGTTCCTGTTGCCTCAGAGAATGGGTCAGTGGTTTCTCAAGTCCAATAACTGTATGTTATGCTATATTCTAGTGTAAATAATTGGTATAGAGCACTGCATATCAAATCATGGGAGTATAATTTTTCTGGGAATCTGTTCTGTGAGGGGAAGAGAAGAACATAAAAACCCTAGTCTGGTCCACACCACACTGCCACCACCCATCTCCCCTACCCTCACACTCAGCCCACCACTTCATTTCACCAAGCACAGATTGTTCACAAGCATGGCAAGGAAGTAACATTTTGTGGAAACAGGAGGCACTTGGCAAAGAATCTAAACAAAGGCAACAGAATCATTAAATTATTTGAAAAGGGAAATGATGCTATTGTGACAATAGGCATAAAGGATTATCTAATTATATGATTACATAACCCATCTCCCAGCCCCCTGACTTCATTCAATCCAACTGAGACATGTATCTTTCTACTTTCAGTTCAAAACTTCTATGAATCTTGTAGTTACAAATTTGCAAGGTCCTTAAAAGCATTTCTGCTTATATCTGGACTATGCCCACAGTGGGTAGTTTAAAGGTTGGTTGGTTGATTCTGTCATTAACTTTAAAAGAAAAGAAGAAAGGAAGAAAGGAAGGAAGGAAGGAAGGAAGGAAGGAAGGAAGGAAGGAAGGAAGGAAGGAAGGAAGGAAGGAAGGAAGGAAGGAAGGAAAAGAAAGGAAAGAAAGAAGGAAGGAAGGAAGGAAGGAAGGAAGGAAGGAAGGAAGGAAGGAAGGAAGGAAGGAAGGAAGGAAGGAGGGAAGGAAAAGTTAAAAACATTTCAAAAATTATTCTTGTTATAATAACACCCATGGGTATAACATGATTACTTAATCACCTTGCTTTTTTCCCCCTATATGCTAGAGAAAGTAATTGAGAGGCCTAAGAGTAACAACAGAGCAACTGTTTTCCAAAATATGATTTTATAAATTAATTATTTCATATTTATTACAGTAATATTAGGTTGAAATTGCCATTTTATGTCAAAAATGGTCAAATATCAGTAATTTCATATGCTTCATTAATAAACAATTGTAATTTCATTGCCATGATCTCTCATTACACATTTTGTAGCATCTATACCTAAGCCTGAAGTTATCTTTCTCCCTTTTTTATGGGTTAAGTTTTATTAATTCTTGGGATTTCAGCGTAAGTGATGCTTCCTCCAAAAAGCTTTCCTTGACTTCTGTCTTAGATCATTCAGGCTGTTATAACAAAAATTTCATAAACTGGTCCTGGGTGGTATTGCTCAGTGGGCGCAGGCTGCAAACTAGAGGGTCTCTGGTTCGATTCCCATTCAGGGCACATGCCTGGGTTGCGAGCCAGGTCCCCAGTGAGGACCATGTATGGCCAACCACACATTGATGTTCCTCTCCCTCTCTTTCTCCCTCCCTTCCCCTCTCACTAAAAATAAATAAATAAAATCTTTTTTAAAAATCCATAAATGGCTGGTGTATAAACAATAAACATTTATTTCTCATAGTCTGAAACCTGGGAAGTCCAAGTTCATGGCACTGGCAGATCCAGTGCCTAAAGAGAGACTGTTTCCTCTTCAACACCTGTCTTCTCACTGTGTTCTCACAGGGCAAAAGGCAGGTGATCCCTTTTAAATTCAAAGGCCCTTCCCGAAGGCCCTCTATTAAAGGGCATTAATTGGATTCATGGGAGCTCTGACCCCATGATGTAATCACTTCCTAAAGGCCCTGCTCAAAATATCATAAAAATGGGGATTAGGTTTTAACATATGAATTTAGGGAGAGTGTAAATGTTCAGACCATAGCAATTCCACGCTAATTTAAATCTCTCTACAATGGGCACTTATGAACATTTCCTTTATACTATGTATCACAGCTATAATTTTATAATTATGTTTGTGATTATTTGATTAATTGGCTTGTGATTCAGACTTTAAGCAATATCAAAGTAGAAACCATGTAGAAACCATGTCTGGTTTTATTTATCATTTTATGTCCAGCAACTAATACTATAACTACCATACAGTATGTGCAAAATCACCTTAAAAATAAAATTGTTTTCGCCTTCAATGAAACTACCCTGCACTTAGAAATGTATACCCAATAAAATAACAATACAGCTTCTGAAAAGCTAAACACATCTAAATACACACAAGTCTCAGTATTTGGAAAATGGATGTTTACTTCTCTAGTCTGTTATTTTTTACTTCAAGGAGATAGAGAATCTGACTCATTTAAAGGACAGTAAGTGACTTGTAGATCTTGTTATCAGAGACAGAAATTCTCAAGGCATAAATAATGTTTATAACACATGACCATATTCTTATAAGTATGTTTCAGATAATTACAATGGTGGGGAAAGATTGCTAAGACTATTTTAATAAATTTTAGTTCTTAAAAATAAGTTTTTATTAATTTTAAATGATATAAATGCATTTCTTTTGGCCAAAAACTAAATGGTTTGGGGCACTTGAAGTTATTAAATTGCTGTATAATCAGAGTTTTACTCATTACTAAGCTATAATCAATTCTAGTTGGCTAAGTTAAAAACACCCAGGTATTCAAAGGGCTCAAAATTAATTAATATACATGCCAGGATAATTATTTAGATGAGTAAGTAAAATCTGTATTTACATGGATAAATAAAGTCTATATTTATTGTTGAGATAGTTGTCAACGTAGAACATTAATCAAACAAAGTGAAAATTGAATGCAATTAATGACTTAGGAACTATAAATATTCTTACAATTAAACTGAAAAATGGCTGAATCAGTATTGTGTGGCAAGTATTTAATAAAATTGGAAATATTTTCGCAAATGTCCAGGAAACTCTGAGCACTTGCCCAGGTATCCTAGGGGTTCCCACCAAATAAACATGCAGACACTAAAAGGTGCAGAGAATAAACCTCCCCTCTACTTCCAGGAACTGGAGGCTGGCTCCGCTTTGCCTTGTGACAGTGACAAGAAGACTCAAAGTTCCTTCCAGGACTCAGTTTTGGAAACAACATAGTTTAAATATTTTCCATTTATAAGGAGATGAGTAAAGGCCAAAGAAATGAGAAAGAAATAAATGTAACCAAAATTTTTGTATATTCCATATGGTACACAGAGGGAGAGATGAGAATCAGAGTGATCTCTGAGGGCATCACTCAGGTCTTTTGTAGGCTTACAGTCTTTTGCAAATTACAGATAGTAAGGCATTGAGAGGTCTTTGTTAAATGAATTAATTAATGAATAAATTAAGGACTGTGCATCTTTTATTCTTATACATCAAGCTTTACTTTCATCTAAAGAAGATACAGAATCTTCCATTTATTGCACATAGGCCTTAAGTATATTACAAAGTAAAATAGACACATACACACAAACATAAACACACAATGATAGTAAGGAAATTTTAGGTACCAATACTTATTTTTGAAAACAAGTGTTAACTTTTATTTTTCTTTTGGAGATAATTTATGCAAACTTATAAAGAGAATATTTAAAAAGTAAAATGAACACAACAGTATTTGCCAATAAAATAACCAAAGAAGAGAGGAGAAAAAAAGTCTAAGATACTGATGGTGAACATACAGAACAGCAAAGTACTTGACAATTCTAGGTACTAGTCAATATTCATTTACTCATCGAACAACTCTTGAGTCAACAAAAGAATTATTTAAAAAATCAAATGCCAGTCTAAAGAAGAGTCTTTCTTCAGTGTATTTAGTAACCCAGTAAACATCTATTGGGCAGCTCAATGTCCCACATACTACCCAAATACTGAGGATGCAGATAAGATATGAACATGTCATTATATGTAATAAGTATGACAGAAGATATGAAAAAGACAAAGACACGAAACAGTTATTTATAACACAAAAAGTTGAGCACTATATTAGAGAATACACAAGGAACTCTACCTGGACTAGGTCAATGAAGGCAAGAGAGGGGGTGTCATTTGAATTTAGGCCCTGAATGAGGAATAGGATTTTCATATATGAACACCAATATCTACTACTTCAGAAGAAAAGACAACCAAAATAATTCCTTCATACTCACCTAAGTCTGTACCTAAGCAAGGATGACTGGAGTACATTATACTACTGCTGTAACTATTAACACTAAAGGTACATTTCACAGTTAGTTCTTCTGTTAATGATTCCATATCAATACTTGTTGCTTTTCAAGCATTTGTTACAAGAAGTTTGTATAATGGATTTAATTTAAAAAGTATTCTTACTAAAAGGTTGTATATCCATTTTATTTTCCCTAGAAGATCTTGCAAGACTTCTTTCTTCTATGTTCATAAATTTTAGAGTTCTGGTCCAAGACAGTGACACAGGAAGGCTCCTGACTTTTCCTCCTCCCACAGACAGTCCAAATCTACAGCTATCCATGGAGAAATTCCTTCAGGAAGAAACCAAGAAACTAGTGGAGATGTCCGTATTCATTGGGTGAACAAGAAATCACCCTCTCAAAACCGGATAGGAGCAGTGTGTTTATGGCTGAAACACACTCTTGCCATAAACTGTACCCCTCCGAACTTGCAGATTTTCCTGAGGAGTAAAGGATTTGGACTCAACATCAAGTACCTCAACCATTAAAACTTCCAGAAGGATAGGCACCACTTCATTTAGTTCTGAAAGCCAACAAGGTTTGCAACCATGCAGTCCACAGCACCATAGCAAACACAGAAACAATTCTTGCCAAGCTCATACAGACTCACTGAGGCTATCCACCCCAATTCCCACCCCCAGGCTCTGCACATAGGAAGCAGAGAGAAAGACTATCTCCCAGTCTTTCTCAGAAACATGCTCATTTTTGTATTTTAAAATCCAGTTAGGTAGCATCTAGGTGCTGATGGAAATCATCTCCACTGGGACACTGACAGGTCTTGGCACACTCTCATCTATGGGAGCCACTGACAAGAAAGGCAGCTTAGACAATGACAAAGGTTTGAGAGATAACCTAGAGCTTGGATCAGGGTGAATGATAAAATTCATCTCCTACAGGAAACCACTTTACCAAGACTGGGAGCAGTGACTGTTTTATCTAACGTACATAAACCAACACAGTGAGTCAAGAAAAATAAAGAAACAAAGGAATGTGTTCCAAACAAAAGAACAAGATAAAACTCTAGAAACAGACCTTAATGAAAAGAGGTAAGTGTTGTATCTCATAAAGAGGTAAAAATAGTGTTGATAAAAATGTTCATTGAGGTCAGGGAAACACTTCATGAACAAAGTGAGAATTTCAACAAAGAGACAGAACACATAAGAATATAAACCAAACAGAAATCAAAAAGATGAAAAATACATCAAAACAGTATTGACTAAAAATTCAATAGAGAAGTTGAAGAGTAGACTAGATTAGCAGAAGAATCAGTGCATACAAGACAGGGCAGTTAAATTCATCCAGTAAATGGAGTAAAAAGAAAAAAAGAATGATAAAAGAATGAAGGCAGCTTAAGGGGCAACATCAAGTGGACCAATATTATATTTACAACATAGGGGTAATAGAAGGAGAAGAGAGAAAGAAAGGGACAGAAAGATTATTCAAAGTAATAATGGCTAAAAACTTTCCTAACTTAGAGAAAAGGGAAAAAAACAGACATTAAGATATAGGAAGCCCATAGTTCCAAATAAGAAGCCGAAAACTCCACAGTGAGACACGTTATAATTAAATTGTCAAAAGTTAAAGATAAGGAGGGAATCTTAAAAGCAGCAAGAGAAAAAGCAACAACTTGCTGCATATAAGGGAACCTCCAAAAGACTGTCAGCGCATGTTTCAGCACTTTTGCAGGCCATAAGGAAGTAATGCGATATGTTCAAAGTGCTGAAAGAAAACACAAACTGCCAATCCAAAAAACTCTACCCATAAAAGTTGTCCTTCAGAATTAAAATAGACATAAAGAGTTGTTCAGACAAGCAAAAGCTGAAGGAGCTCATCACCATGAGACCAGTCTTACAAGAAATGTTAAAGGAAGTTTTTCAAGCTGAAGTAAAAGGATGCTAATTAGTAATAGAAAAAACACATGAAAGTATAAATCTTACAGGTAAAGGTAAATATGTACTTGAATTCAAAATACTCTAATGTAGTAATGGTGGTAGGGAAACAGTTATAAATCTAGTATGAAGGTTAAAAGACAAAGGTATTCAAAATAACTATGACTACAATAATTTGTTAATAAATTCCATATTTGTATTACACATATTTGGATTACATTAATTGTAAGTGGTGACATCAGAACATAAAATGTAAAAGAGGATATAAAAACAGAGACTTTGTGTATGTGTTCAAAGTTAAATTAGTAGCTTAAAATAGATTGTTATAACTATGTTTCATTTTTTAAATAATTTTTTAAATATTTTATTTATTTATTTTTAGAGAGAGGGGAAGAGAGGGAGAAAGAGAGAGAGAGAAACATCAATGTGTGGTTGCCTCTCACATGTCCCCTATAGGGGACCTGGCCCTCAACCCAGGCGTGTGCCCTGACTGGGAATCTAACTGGTGACCCTTTGGTTCACAGGCTGGAGCTCAATCCACTGAGCCACACCAGCCAGGACTAAATATGTTTTATATAAACCTCATGATTACCACAAAGCAAAAACTTATGGTAGGTATGCAAAAAATAAAGAGGAAGGAATCTAATCATACCACTATAGAAAATCATCAAATAATAAAGGAAGAGAGCAAGAAAAGAAACAAAGAAATTCAAAACAACTGGAGAATAGTTAACAAAATGGCAATAAACAGATAATTACTTTAAACGTAAATGGACTGTGTTTTGCTGATGTGGACACTGGCCTGCAATGTCCGTGGCATTATGGGTGAGATAAGACATTCACAAAGACTACTGAGTCCTGTGGAGGAAGAGGGACAGTGTGTCTACTCTCTCAAGAGGAGAGCGACCCTTACCTTAACAGGCTTTTATCAGGTTCAATTTGCACAGGAATAAAGCTCATCAATCATTGTCAGGCAAAAATTATTAAACAGTAAATAACAATCAAAGAACTCTGAGGGCCTATTTTGAGTCAGGGTCAGATAACTAAAGGGCCATAAAACTTTGGGGAACAAACTCACTTCCTGCTTGGTCCCTTATTATCTAAATTGAGGGTATTAGCAAAGTAGGCTTCACAGAATTTTATGCATTCTTTCTTAGGCCTGATCACCCTAGGGTACCCACCCTTTCCAGCACAGGGTCGCACTTTCCTCCAGCACTGTTTCAAGGTTAAGGCATTGTTTCAGGCTTAAGTCAGGCAGGGGAAGTAAGGCAGCCAAAAGATTAGGAGATTTCTTGCAGACAGAATGAGGACTCAGCTATGTCAAAGCCAAAGGGTGAGGGTCCATCACCCCCTTTTCTATAGCCCCCCAGGTCCTTCCCTGGGGGCCCCCATGACCGTGCCTGTCTTAGGTTGCCCCTCCCTTGAGGAATCTTACCCATCATTGGCTAACTGATCAAGCATTGGGGGCCAGGCAGGGTGAAGTAAAAGGAGCAGAGGCAGTGCTCCTGCCAAGGAGATAAGCTTTGTCTCCTTGGTCCGAAGGTGGCTCACTCAGCCTTAGTCATGGGGGGATTACAGCTTCTGAAACCAGGTAAGGCAGTTTGCAACATCTTCCAATCAAAAGAAATATTTAGAATTGTTGAATAATTGAAAAAATAAAAATCTCACATATATGCTGCCTACAGGAGACTCACTTTACATTAAGGACACACACAGACTGAAAGTTTAGTGATGGAAAATAACAGTCCTCCAAATGGAAACCAAATGGAAGCAGAATAGCTATACTTATTAAAAAGAAAATAGACTCTAATTCAAAAACTAAAAAGAGATAAGAAAGGTAGTTATATAATGATACTCTTTGATCAGTCCACCAAAAGATGTACCATTTGCAAATGTTTATGCATACAAAGCAAATACTAACAGACTTAAACAGAAAAACATCGCAATACAATAAAAGTAGAGAACTTCAATACCTCACTTTCAGTGATGAGTAAATCATCCAGAAAAAAAATCCATAGCAAAACACTAGATTTAAACTACATGTTAGACAAGATGGATTTAACATATAGTTATAAAACATTTCATCCAACATTAGCAGTGCACACATTTTCTCAAACATGTATAAAAAAATTCTCCATGACATCATACATTAGGCCAAAAATAAGTCTTAATAAATTTAAGAAGATTGAAATTATATCAAGCACCTAGTCCAATCACAATGGTATTAAACTAGAAATCAATTACAAGAAGAAAACAGAAAAATTCAGATATGTGGAGATTAAACATGCTACTAAACAACCAATGTACCAAAAAATAAATCAAAATAGAAATCAAGAAATATCTTGAGGCAAATGAAATTATGAAATGTTAAAGGGACTTATCTCAGGAAAAAAAGGGCAAAACTATGAACAGTAAAATGACAACAAACTCACAACTATCAACAACTGAGCCTAAAAGACAAAACAAACTAAGCAAACAAGTGGAACAGGAACAGAATTACAGAAATGGAGATCACATGGAGGGTTATTAGTGGGGAGATGGAGGGGAGAGAATGGGGGAAAAGGTACAGGGAATAAGAAGCATAAATGGTAGGTACAAAGTAGACAGCGGGAGGTTAAGAATAGTATAGGAGATGGAGAAGCCAAAGAACTTATATGTACGACCCATGGACATGAACTAAGGGGGGGAATGCTTGTGGGAGGGGAGATGCAGGGCAGAGGGGGACAACTTTAATAGCATAATCAATAAAATATAATTAAAAACATATAAAAATGAGATGCATCAAAAATAGCTCTAAGAAGAAAGTTTGTAGCAATAAAAGCCTACTCCAAGAAAAAGAAAGATACAGTTCAAGCTTAATATATTGCTTGCTCTATGTTTTGTATTTTTAGTTGCCCTATTTTCCATCTTTTCTTATCCCATTAATTTTTTATTATAAAATCTGGGAGGGTAAACTTTTTTTCTTGGAAATTCTCTCTAAATCACACTTATTAAATATATTATAACACTAATGACAATAGCTATTATTGAACAGTGGCAGAGAATATTTTTGAAATATAAACTTCACAAGAGCTGGAATCTGTGCTATGTTCATAATATAGTCCAAAAACTTTTAAAAAGTGTTTAACACATAGTACATGTCAGAAAAATTTATTGACTAAACAGATTTTTCTATAATACCCATAAATTGCAGGGTTTTATTATCTTTACCTTACAGACACAAAAGTTAAGGCTCCAAGTGGTTAAGCAACTTTCTAAAAGTAAAACTGTAGGAGACCCTTCTGCGTGGCATGGGCCCAGCTCCCACTTGGAGATGCACAGGACCCACGCCCACAGATAGGTTCTCTTGTGGGAAATCAGGTTTGCAATGTGCCTAAGACGCTCTGAATCTTGCTTTTGTTGAAACTGCCTTACCCTGGATAGAGATAGCAAGTGCTTATTGTAACCTTCTAAAATCCATGCTAAAACTCCCCAGTATGGAGTGTAACTGGCTCCGACCACTTTTCCCCTTTTCATTTGCAAATATCCTTCTGTGATGTCATTAGCAGCATCATCTCCTTTGTTGTCTGTAAAAGGTAATCACCTATAGTGAACTTGTGCATAGTAAATGAGGACCATAATGTGATTTGACCAGAAACAAAATAAAGGCCGGTGATGGCAGAAGCCGCAGCTTTTGCTCCCCTTGAGAGAAAAGCTATGCTGTACTGTTTCCTCCACCGGACTCGGTAGTCTGTGTTTATGTTTCATTTCATTTGTAATGATGCAGACACTGCAGGCAGTTTCTGCATCATAAAAGAGTAAGTGAGCAGAAGAGTGGAAATTCAAACCCAATTCTATCTTTCAACCCAACTTTTCCCACCAAAAAAGAGGGGAGGAGCTCAAGCAAACAACTTAACTTTATACTTCAAGGAACTAGAAAAAGAACAAATGAAGCCCAAAAGTAGTAGAAGGAAGGAAATAAATATCAGAGCAAAAAATAAATGAAATAGAAACCCCCCAAAATCAATGAAACTAAGAGCTTATTTAAAAAAATTACTTATTTATTTTTAGAGAGAGGGGAAAGGAGGAAGAAAAAGAGAAGAATCAATGTATGAGAGGAAGATTGATTGGTTGTCTCCCTCACACCCTGACTAGTGACCTAGCCCATGAACCAGGCATGTGCCCTGACCTGGAATCAAACCAGTGACCTTTGGTCTACAGGCTAGTATTCAGTCCACTGAGCCATACCAGCCAGGGCTAAGAGCTTTTTTTAATTTGAAAAAATAGACAAACTTCTCTCTCTCTCTCTCTCTCTCTCTGTGTCTCTCTCTCTCTCTCTGTCTCTCTCTCTCTCCCCTCCTTCTCCTACTCCTCCTCTTCACACACACACACACACACACACACACACGAAAAAGAAATAAAATAAAATTAGAAATTAAAGTGTAGAAAATATAAAGGATTATAAAATACCATTATGAAATATTTTACCCTTACAAATTGGACAACACAGAAGAAATTGATAAATTCCTAGAAATATATACAATTTACAAAGACTGAATGAATCATGAAATAATAAAAAATCAGAACGGATCAATTACTAGTAATGATATTGAATTAGTAATCAAAATCCACTCATGCAAAAAAAAATTCAGGAGGACCAGAGACTTCACTAGTGAATGCTACCAAACATTTAAAGAATTAATACTAATTCTTTTCAGATTCTTCCCAAAACAATAGAAAAGGGAAGAACACTTCCAACATATAAGGTAAGCATTACCTTGATACCAAACCACGCAAGGAGGCCATAAGAAATGAAAGACACAGGCTAACAAACCTTATAAAAAGGGATACCAAGATCCTCAACAAAATATTAGATAATAAAATTCAACTGTATATTAAAAGGATCATACACCATGATCAAGAAGGACTTATTTCAGGGGTACAAGAATGGTTCAATATCACAAATCCATTCATATGATACAGCACATTAACAAAATAAAAGATAAAAATTGTATGATCATCTCAGTAGATGCAGAAAAGCATTTGACAAAATGCTAACATAACACTCAATAGTGAAAAGATGAAAGTTTTTCTGCTAATAACAGGAAACATACCAGGGTGCAAGTTTCACCACTTTTACTCAACCCAACTCTGTAAGTCCTAGTCAGAAAAATTAGGCAAGAAAAATAATTATAAGACATCCAAATCAGAAAGGCAAAAATTATATATTGAAAACCCTAAAGGTACCACTAAAAATTACTTGAAATAATAAATTCAGTAAAGTTGCAGGATACAAAATCAATGCACAAAAATCAGATATGCTTCTATACACTAGCATCAAACTATCAGAAGAAGAAATTAAGGAAACAATCTTATTTACAATCACATCAAAAAAGAATACAATATCTAGGAATAAATTTAATCAAGAAGTTGAAAGATCTGTTCACTGAAAACTAAGACACTGATGAAAGAAATTGAAGATGACACAGATAAATGGAAAGATATCCTACATTCATGGATTGAAAGAATTAAAATTGTTAAAATATCCATATTACCTATAGCAATCTATAGATTCAATGTAATCCCTATCAAAATTCGATGACATTTTTCACAAAAATGAAAAAAGAACATTAAAATTTTTACAGAATGACAAAACATCTAAAATAAAGAGAAAGAACAACAAAGGGAGGCATTACAATTTCTGATTTCAAACTATATTACAAAGCTATAGTAATAAAAAAGTATAATGTTAGCACAAAACCATACATATAGATCAATGGAACAGAATAGAAAATGCAGAAATAAGGTCACAAATATGTGGTTGATAGATTTGCAAAATAGAAGTAAAAAATGTACAATGGGAAAAGAATAGTCTTTTTACTAAACCATGTTTCAAAAACTGGACCACTATATGGAAATGAATAATACCGGACTCCTATGTTATACCGTACACAAATATCAACTCAAAATGGATTAAAGTCTTAAACATAAATGCTGAAGCCAAAAATCTCCTTGAAGAAACAATAGGAGCGAAGCCCCTTGACCACAGTCTTGGCAATAATATTTTTTTGGATTTATCACCAAAAACAAAAAACAGTGAAAGTGATAACAAACATGTGGAATGACTTCAAACTTAAAAGCTTCTGCATAGTGAAGAAAATCTCTAAAAAATGAAAAGGCAACCTATAGAGTGAAAAAAAAAATGTTTGCAAATCATATATCTGAAAAGGAGTTAATATCCAAAATATACAAAAACATATAATTCAATACCAAAAATACTAACAATATGATTTTAAAAATGAGCAAATAAACCCAATAGACATTTTTCCAAAGAAGACATACAAATGACGAGATACATGAAAAGGTGCTGAACATTGCTAATCATCAGGGAATTGAAATCAAAACCAAAATGAGACATCACTACCCATCTGTAAGAATAGCTATCCACAAAAAGACAAAAGATAACAAGTGTTGGCAAAAATGTGAAGATATAGAAACCCTTGTGTACTGTTGGGAATGTAAATCAGTGCAGCCGCTATGAAAAATATTATGGAAAAATCGATGCAGGAGGTTTGAGAGGTGTATGTCCAAAGAAACAAAGTCACTATCTCAAAGAGATTTCTGCTCCTCCATATTTACTGCAGCATTATTTACAGTAACCAAGACATGGAAATAATCTAAATTTATAGATGGGTGAAATGTAAAAGACAATGCATCAATACAATGGAATAATATTCACCCATAAAAAAAGAATCCTGCTGACAGTGACAACAGGGATAAATTTTGAGTGCATTTTGCTAAATGAAATAAATCAAACAGAGAAAAAATATTACTACATGGCCTCATTCCTTTGTAGGATCTAAAAAACTCAACTCAGAAACATAGAACAGATTGGTGGTCACCAGAGGCAGGAGATGTGGGTAGAGAAAATGAATGAAGGTTATAGAAATGTACAAAATGCATTTTCAAGATAAGTTCTGGAGATGTATACAGATTGGTGACTATAGTTAATAATACTGTTTTGCATATTTGAAAGTTTCTAAGACTAGATCTTAAAAGTTCTCATTACGAGAAAATAAATGTAATTATATGAGGTGATGGATGTTAAGTAAACTTATTGTGGTAATCATTTAGAAACATATACAATATCAAATTGTTATTTTGTACACCTTAAACTAATACAATATTATATGTCAATTCAAATAAAACTAAAAAATGTATTTTCTTCTTTTCTGTATTATCTTTTTAAAATTATGATCTCTTCTGTTTCCTCTCAATTCTCCTGCATCAATTTTTCCACTTAAGTGTAGATATTTTCCAGCAAAAATCTTATTTCCTATATGCATTGTCTGGGTTTTTTCACCTGGTTCTAACCAGATATCTGGATATCCTAAGTTAAAGTTGATTGTTGGATGCCTATTGATTATTCATTCAGTTCTGGAAAAAGAGCTGGAAACAAGATGTATGGCTTATCAATACCAGCATCAATTTTTGGTCAAAGGGATTTTTGTACTGTTAGAAGGCATTTGTTAAAACTAGCTATTCAAGAAAGTGCTCTATAACCATGAACTTTTCTCCAGAATAAAGTAACTTACAGAGAACTGAAGTGCATGAAAGATGCCTGACCTTGCAGAAAACCATTGAGATCTACAGAAATGGCTCATTTTACCTCCCATTCTGTGTTTCGTATAACTATGACACTTTGCTTCCTTGAGGAGATAAGAAAATACCAAAAATTAGGTTTGAGTGTCTGAGCTAAACTAAAAATTATGGGAGCTTTTCCTGGGTGGTCTAGATGGTACACTTTCTTTATCTTACAAAATCACAAAGAAATAAGTACTTTACAATTCCCTTGAAAAGCCAATGAATTATGAAAAATTTTATGAGAAATAAATAGGGAAACATTTGTGCCATTCTACCTCTTGTCTCAAATTATGCTTAATCATGATTTTATTATTCCTTACAGATTATTTTTAATATATGGTTATTTTATAGATGAAAAATAAAAAATAACATAAAATAACATTATAATCAGAATAGCAGCATTTTCTTTCTCTAAAATGTTCCAATGAAGGACACATGGCTTTCCCTTGATGATTGACTTCACCTCTACTGATGACTTAACAATATGTTTTATAATCATCTTAATTGTGAATGCAAAACCATAAGACTAGAGGGATGAGAGCATGGGGAGTGTCTAGGAGTACACAGGAATGGGCCAGCCTGTGGAGCACCCAAGGGTAGACAGCCCAGGCTTTCTGGCTCATCAGGAGCCTATGACCTGGGCTTTCTAGGTGGACCACCACCACTGCCCACCCCAACATGCTGGCAGCATAGAGTTGGGGAGGCTATAGATCGGCTCAGGACCTGCTAGCTACCAGGACGGTAAGAGAAGGCCTGGGAGATGTGGGGTCTAGAAACAGCACAGTAGAAACAGGCAGGCCTGAGGCTGAAGACCTCTGGAGAGAGCAGGAACAGCATGCCATCACCACCTTGTGTAATACTACAGCTAAGGGGATCTTCCCAATGCCATCTGGGAAAGATTCAGAGAGAAACTTTATCTAAAATTGTAGGCAGTTCTGTAAGAAGATGCCTACAACTGGTGAGAGACTGTGATTTGGAGGGAGAGGGGGCATGTGGAGAACAGGCCCCCCAGGGACCCATGCTACAGCATGGGGGGCATAGAGAAACCCTTCTAAAAGGGAGCTGAGAGGTACCCAACGCTTGGAAGGGACCCAGGTGCATAGGTCTGTGCATGGCGGCAGGTCACAGCAGTTTTGCTAACCAAAAACTCAGTCAGAGAATACACAGAAGGAGCAGGAAAACCCAACCCAATGCAGCTCACAAGCAGAGGGCAGAACAGAGTGGAGAATTCAAGCTAAACTTTCAGTGAGGAAGCAGCAGGCATGGGTCTGGAAGGCAGGAGCTGAATGCCTGAGATTCACTCCAGTCAGCCAGAGCATTTCACAGACAGGTGAACCTAACCCCCACCTGCAGTATTACAAGCTCAGCAGAGCGGCAAGTTCAGGCCCAGCAGTTTCCTGCTGATGTGTACATTTCCTCCAGGGGAAAGAAGAAAAAGGTCCTGCACTGGACACTATGTTCCACACAGCTCCTCAGGCTCCAATTTACTAAATCCAACAGAGCAGAGAAAATAGAGACAGGCACAACAAGGCACTATCTTCTCTCTGGCAAAGCTGTTTAACGTCCACTTATATCCTTCAAGTTGGGGCATGATATAGCACCAGGTTTTATAATATAATTTATTTCAAATCTCATATATTGCTCTTCCCTTCTCTTATTCCATACTACCCTCTTCCCCCTACTTTATGTTTTTGTTTTAAATTCTATTTTCTCTCTTGCTGTGACTTGTTTCTATACCACACTATTACCTGCCTCTCAGAACCATTTGTGATTGTCATTAGTCATCTCACATTCTTTCTCCTATTCTAAAATACCCTTATTCTCTCTCCACCTTCACCAATCTTTGCTCATAGGTAGTGAATAAGGTTGTTATCTTTGCGTTTCAAATATCAAATTTCACTGTCCCACCCCCTACTCCATTTTGTCTTCTTCCTTCCCTTTCCTTTTTTTTTTTTGTTTTTTTGTTTTAAATGTTAATTTTTCCCTGTCTTAGCTGGGTTTTCATCTCGCACCCTTAGTATTCCTTTTCCCTCTATCCTCTCAAAATAACTCCTATTTCCTCTAGACATCTCTTAAGCTCTTCTTTTCTTTATTTTTGTCTTCGTATTCCACCTGTACAAGTCTTAGCTCATTTGTTGTTGATATCTCCATGGTAGAGATTTTTCTGCAATTAGTGCTATATTATTTGAGATTTTATATATATACATATTTATGTGTGTATGTGTATGTATATATATGTAAATATATATAATTTGTTGTGGTGGTGGTAGTGGTGGTGGTAGTGGTAATGGTCTGTTTTTCTCTCACTAGATATATACAAATATATGTATTTTCTTTAAATTTCAGTTTTTACTTAGTACTACATGCTTCCTATCTCTTACTCCATTCCAATATTCCTCCTTCCTTTTTCTTTTCTTTTTTTTTGCTGTTTCTCATATTTTTTAAACTTTCTTTGTTGTTTTTATTTCACTATAACTTTTATTAATACAGATGTGTATTTTATTTTTATTTTTTTATTTTTTCTTTCTCTCTGCCTTTTCCTCCCACCCCTCACCTCCACCCCAGCCCTCACCACCTCTCTACCTTGTTTCTGCCCCTCCCTTGTTATTGTCCATGTGTCCTTTATAATTGTTTCTGTAAACCCTTACCCTTTTCCCCCATTATCTTCCTTCCTTTTTCAGTTACAAAGTAAATTTTATTTTTTCACTTTCAGTTACAAAGTAAATTTTATTTTTTCACTTTGCCTTGTCTCTGTTCCCTACTCTTATTATTGCCCTTCCCTCTACATTTGCAAAATCACTTTTCTTTCAATTAGTCCTTTCATATTTGTTTTTCTTTATTGTAATAGTCTTAATCTCTTTACACCTTTATTAATATTGACACATTGGTTGCTGATAGTATAGTTGTGGGTGGGGTACATCTTTGCAGGTGTGGGTCTGTTTCCTGGGATGCTTGCTTTTTTTCTGGCAGCACCTGTACAACTGCTTACAAGACATGGAGGGTGGAGTGACTCTCAGTCAGCCAGCCAGAGGGAAGAATCCACCAAAGAATGACCCAACAACAACCAAAACCAAACTACATCCCCATAAAAGGCATAAAGGGCAACACAAGAGCATCAAGCACAACTGATCAAGGAGACTGCACCACAGAGTTGCCAACCAGAGAAGATTATACCACGGACACAAGGAGTCAAAACAGATAAATCTAACAGGCAGAAAAAAAAAACCAAAAAACGAAGAGTCATCTAAAAGGGAGAGACAAAGAAACAACACCAAATTGAAAGGAAAGGAGGAATCCCCAGAAACGCTGCTAAACAAAATTGAGGTAACCAAACTATCAGACATCAAGTTCAAAATAATAGTTATGAGGATGCTCAAGGAGCTCAGTGAGAACTTCAAAGAACTCCAGGGAAGCTTAAAGGAACTTACTGTGAACTATACCCTTATGAGAAAGGACACAGAAACTATCAATAAGAGACAGGAGGAAATGAAAAATACAATACAGTAGAAAGAATTAAAAGCAGGTAAGATGAAGCAGAAGATAAAATCAGCAAGCTGGAGGACAAGGTAGAAAAAAATTCCCAGAAAGAGCCAAAAAAAAAAAAAAATTAAAAACACTCAAAAAGAATGAAGAAGGGTTAATGGAGCTGCAGGACAAAACGAAACATAATAATATCTGTATAATAGGGATATCAGAAGGAGAAGAAGAGGAAAACAGGGTAGAAAACTGTTGGAAAAAGGAATGATAGAAAACTTCCTAACTTGATGAGAGAAGTCACACACATCCAGGAAGCACAGAGGGTCCCAATCAAGATGGACTCAATGAGGTTCAATCCAAGATACATCATAATTAAAATGCCAAAATTCAAATACAAAGAGAGAATCTTAAAGGCAACAAAGGAGAAACAAAAAGTAACATACAAGGGAGCTCCAATGAGGCTAGCAGCTGATTTCTGAACATATATACTACAAGTCAGAAGTGAATGACAAGGAATATTCCAAGAAATGAAAAGCAAAGGAGCCCTGGCTGGCGCAACTCAGTGAATTGAGCACTGGCCCGTGAACTAAAGGGTTGCAGGTTCAGTTCCCAGTCAGGGCACATGCCTGGGTTGCCAGCCAGGTCCCCAGTGTGGGGTGTGCAAGAGGCAACCATACATTGATGTTTCTCTCCTTCTCTTCCTCCCTCTAAAAAGAAATAAAATCAGAAAGAAAGAAAGAAAGAAAGAAAGAAAGAAAGAAAGAAAGAAAGAAAGAAAGAAAGAAAGAAAGAAAGAAAAGAAAAGGCCTGCAACTGAGACTACTCTATCCAGCCAGGCTCTCAATTAAGATGGAAGGCCAAATAAGGAGCTTTGCAGACAAAAGAAGTCTGAAAGAATATACCTCCATCAAACCAGTACTGCAAGACATACTAAACGGACTGCTTTAAGAAGAAGAAGAAAGAGAGTGAGAGAGACGGTAACACAAGTACAAAGGGGAAAAATGGCAATGAATAAATACCTATCGATTATAACCTTAAATGTAAATGGATTAAATGTTCCAATCAAAAGACACAGAGTAGCGGAATGGATGAGAAAACATGATCCACACATGTTGCCTATAACAAAGGACCCACATAGACTGCAAGTAAAGGGTTGGAAAAAATATTCCAAGCAAATGGACAGGGAAAAAAAAGCTGGGGTAGCAATACTTATATAGGACAAAATAGACTTCAAAACAAAGAAACACTAAAAAAAAGATAGAGAAACAGTAAAAAGAGACACTGAGAGACACTGAAGGACACTTCATAAACTCAAGTGAAGAATCCATCAAGAAGACATAAACATTGTAAACATATATACACTCAACATAGGAACAGCCAAATACATAAGGAAAATCTTGGAGGACTTCAAGAAAGATATTGACAGCAACACAATTACAGTAGGGGATTTTAACACCCCACTGACAAAAATGGACAGATCTTCCAAACAAATAACAAAGATATTGTGGCATTGAACAACAAACTGGATCAAATGTACTTAACTGATATATGTAGAGCCTTTCATCCCAAAGAAGCAAAATACACATACTTTTCAAATGCACATGGAGCATTTTCAAAGATAGACCACATGATAGGACACAAAACAAGTCTCAACAAATTCAGGAAAATTGAAATCACATCAAGCATTTCTCAGATCATAATGGCTGGAAACTAGAAACAAACCTAAATGAAAAAACTCAGAAACACTCAAATTCTTGGAGACTGAATAGCATATTATTAAACAATGAATGGGTTAACAATAAAATCAAGGAAGAAATAAAAAAATGTGGGGAAACAACTGAAAATGAACACACAACAGCTTAAAACCTATGAAACACAGAGAAGGCAGTCCTGAAAGAGAAATTCATAGCAATACAGACCTACCTAAAAAAGACAGAAAAATTTCAAATAAACAACCTAACCCTACAACTACAAGAACTGGAGAAACAACAAAAAACAAAACCTAGAGCAAGTAGAAGGACAGAAATAATCAAGATCAGAGCAGAATTGCCCTGCCTGGTATAGCTCAGTGGACTAAGCACAGGCTGTGAACCAAAGGCTTGTGGTTCGATTCCCAGTCAGGGCATATGCCTGGGCTGCAGGCCGGGTCCCCAGTGGGGGCCATGTGAGAGGCAACCACACATTGATGTTGCTCTCCCTCTCTTTCTCCTTCCCTTCCCCTCTCTCTAAAAATAAAGAAATAAAATATTTTAAAAAGATCAGAGCAGAATTAGATAACGTAGAGACTAAAAGAACAATTCATAGGACCAATAAATCCAGGAGCTGGTTCTTTAAAAAGATAAACTAAATTGACAAGCCTTTAACCAGACTCATCAAAAAAAAAAAAAAAAAAAAAACAGAGAGAGAGAGGAACCAAATAAAGAAAATCAAAAATGAAAGGGGGAGAAATTACAACTGATACTACAGAGATATAAAGGATCGTGATAAATTATTATGAACAACTATATGCCAAGAAATTAAAAAACCTGAGCAAAATGGACAAATTTCTAGAAAACTATAATCTTCGAAAACTGAATCAGGAAGAAGCAGGAAGCCTGAATAGATGGGTAACAGCTAGTGAAATTGAAGCAGTAATCAAAAAACTCCTGCCACACAAAAGCCCTGGACCAGATGACTTCACAGGCAAATTTACAAAAGATTCGGGGAAGAGTTAACCCTTATCCTTCTCAAACTATTCCAAAAAATCCAAGAAGAAGGAAGACTCCTAAACTCCTTTTATGAGGCCAGCATCATCCTAATTCCAAAGCCAGGTAAACACACAACAAAGAAAGAAAACCATAGGCCACTATTGCTGATGAAAATAGATGCTAAAATCCTCAACAAAATATTGGCAAACCAAATCCAGCAATATATTTATAAATTAGACCACCAACTTACAACATACACAAAAATAAAATCAAGATCAATAAAAGACTTAAATATAAATCATGACACCATAAAAGTCCTAGATGAGAACAAAGGCAGGAAAATTTCAGATATCCCATGCAAAAATATTTTCACCAATACATCTCCTACTGCAAGGGACATAAAGGAAAGAACAAACAAACAGGACCATATCAAATTTAAAAACTTATTCATCACTAAAGAAAACAGTGGCAAAGTGAAAAGGGAACCAACTGTATGGGAAAACATATTTGCCAATGATACCTTAGACAAGGGTTTGATCACCAAAATATATAAATAACTCATATGAGTCCACACTAGGAAAATAAAACAATCCAATTAAAAAATTGGCAAAGGAAATTAGACCCAAGGAGGAACACACCAAGTCATGTCATAATTAATTTACCTGAGACTATAGATAAGGAAGGAATCTTAAAAGCAGCAAGACAAAAAGAGAGAGTTACCTACAAGAACTGCTCATAAGACTATCAGCTGATTTCTCAAAAGAGACCTTGCAGGCAAGAAGGGGCTGGAAAGAAGTATTCAAAGTCATGAAAGACAAGGACCCACATCCAAGATAACTCTATCCAGCAAAGCTACCATTTAGAAAGCA
Source organism: Anoura caudifer (assembly GCA_004027475.1). NCBI lineage: Eukaryota > Metazoa > Chordata > Mammalia > Chiroptera > Phyllostomidae > Anoura > Anoura caudifer. The sequence continues at coordinate 120,170 of PVKU01004432.1, forward strand.
AGGGCAGATAAAGTGCTTCCCAGATAAGGTCAAGCTAAAGGAGTTAATCATCACCAAGCCCTTATATGAAATATTAAAGGGACTTGTCTAAAAGAAGAAGATCAAAAACTATGAGCAATAGAATGACAACAAACTCACAACTAGTAACAACTGAACCTAAAAAACAAAAATTAAGGAAACAACTAGAACAGGAACAGATCACAGAAATGGAGATCACATGGAGGGTTATCAGTGGAGAAGGGTGGGGAATGGGGGAAAAGGTACAGGGAATAAGAAGCATAATTGGTACGCACAATGCAGACAAGGGGAGGTTAAGAATAGTATAGGAAATGGAAAAACCAGAGAACTTACATGTACAACCCATGGCCATGAAATAAGAAGGGGGAATGCTGGATAAAGAGGGGTGCAGGACAGAGGGGAATAAAGGATAGAAACAAATGAGACAAATGTAGTAGCATAATCAATAAAATATACTTAAAAAAAAAAAAGGGCAAAGGACCTGAACAGACATTTCTCCAAGGAGGACACACAGAGGGCCCATAGGCATATGAAAGGATGCTCACCATCACTAGCCACCAGAGAGATGCAAATTAAATCCACAATGAGGTATCACCTCACACCAGTCAGATTGGCCATCATTAACAAATCAACAAATAACGAGTGTTGGTGAGGTTGTGGAGGAAAGGGAGCCCTGTTGCTCTGTTGGTGGGAATGCAGAGTGGTACAGCCACTGCGGAAAACGGTATGGAATTTCCTCAGGAAACTGAAACTGGAACTGCCTTTTAGTCCATCATTTCCACTGCTGGGATTATACCTTAAGAACCCTGAAACACCAATTCAAAAGAATCTATGCACCCCAATGTTCATAGCAGTGTTGTTTACAATAGCCATGTGCTGAAAACAGCCTAAGTATCCATCAGTAAATGAGTGGATCAAAAACTTTTATGCATTCACACAATGGAACACTATGCAGAAGAAAGAACTCCTACCCTTCACAACAGCATGGATGGAACTGGGGAGTATTATGTTAAGTGAAATAAGCCAAGTAGTTAAAGAAAAATACCATATGATCTCACCTGTAAGTAGAACCTAATGAACAAAACAAACGAGAGCAAAAAAAGAACCAGAGACAAGGAAATAAAGACCAACCTGAGAAGGACCAGAGGGGAGGGGGGAGGATAACAGGGGAAAGAAGAGTAACAGGTACAAAGGACCCATAGATGAGGACAATAGGGAGGGGATTGTCTTTGTGAGCAGGGGTTGGATGGTGCAGGAGAAAGCAACCCAAGGATAAATGGGGACAACTGTAACTGAACAACAATAAAATTTTTTTTAAGAAAAAAAAAAGCCATAAGACTTGGAAGCCTATATTAGCAAATGAAAACCTGGAATACTATGTTAGAAAAAAATCTTTTTTTTAAAGCCAGAACTCTCCTAGACCTATGATGTCCTGGCAAATCTTTCAATAAATCTAGGCTCAACAACACCCTAGATAGTACTTAACCCCTACATTGGAGAGAATAAGACAAAAGTCTGTCACCTGATAACAGGGATTTTAGGTTTTCCTATGCTATGAGCTAAAACCTCTGGGAAAGCTGCAGTTTTCCCTCCTCCCCAAATCAATAGACCCAGGAAACCCTAGGAGACACTAGATACTTTGTAAGGTTAGGTTGTCACTTGTAATTAACTAGAATTTATTAGCCAAATAACTAGCTCAGCCAAGAATACTTTGGCTCATTGTCTGATTTAATTATTTTGTCAGTGAAAACTATATCATGTAAGTGGTTATAGCCCTTATTTTCTTTTTATGATCCCCTATGTAACTTTTACATTGTGGGTGACGGCAAACAGTCCCAGGAACAATGCCAATGTCTTTCAAACACCTGATCAGTCTTAGCATTCGTGAGATTAACTTCATAAAATATTGCTTACTGCCCGCTGATTGCTATAGACCATACTACAGTCACCCTGCTCTGCTGATTGCAGCCCTGGACCACGACTGCCCCCCAGGTGCAGCGCTTCTCATCCTCTGAGATGGAATCACAGTCAACTTTTGTTCTCATCTGTGTCTTCTTTCTAGGCTTAAACAGCTAAAGTTTCTGAAGTTCTGAAGGCTTTGTGCCTTCAGAATCTTAGGATCTTGTCTTTATTTCCACTCTGATAAGTACACAGTGAAAGTTGTTGTTAATCAGGCTTTTTCATACTCTATTTTCCCTTCACAAATTCTCAGCATAGAGAAGAGGTTTGACTTAGCAAGAAATGTACTGTCTTCTACTTTGTGCAATTTGACTTCCTATGATCTAATGATATCAACTGTCCTAGGTTGCTATTACAATGGCTCTGGGTTAAATATGTTATCTTAGAGTTGATATGACAGCTTATGACATTAAATTTTAAGTCATTTAGTGAAATAAGATTTAAGATTAAAATTAGTTTTGCATATGCTGTATTCCTTCAGATAAAATTAAACTACAACCACCTGGTAGAAATGTGAAAAATGTTCTATTGGCTCAGTTATAGACTTAACCTTGAGGCTTAACCTCAAGAATTGACATCAAAAATCACTTATGATGTATGTTGGCACAGTGGTAAAGGTACAAAGAGAACTATTTAAAAGTCAGATTTCTTTAGGACTTTAGAGTTTAAAATATTGTAACAGATTCTAACAACACAATACTTAGGAAATAGTGTGCATGTATATAAAATTATATATAAATATATGCAGGCATACATTTTTATTATAAGCTCAATGAATGAAAGGATCTTTATACGTGATTATGTGTGAATATATACATATATGATTATAAATATATGAGGTCTGTCCAGAAAAATTCTAGCCATTGTTAATATAACAAGAATGGTTTACACAACATCAATATAACCTGGCAGCCAAGGAGAGTGGACTGGAATGCACATGCATGAACAATGACAACTTCACTATAATAGTCAGTGGGGGTGGTGGACACCCACTGAATGAGCATGTGTACTGTGTGGCTGTCGCATTCAAAGTTACTGAGCTATTAGAGCAACAAATCTGCAACGAATTTTGTGTGAAGCTTGAACATTCCTCTGCGGAAAAACATTTGGATGACTCAGAAGGCCTCAGCTATGGGCAACTGGTGATTGGCAGTTTTATCATGACAACAAGTGCACTCATGCATCACACCTCATGCAGAGTTTTTTGGTGAAACATCAAATCTCCCAGGTGACTCAGTCCCTCTACAGCACAGATTCGGTGCCCTGAGACTTCTGTTTTTTCCCAAAACTACAATCACCTTTGAAAGGGAAGAGTTTTCAGACCATTGATGAGATTCAGGAAAATAGAACAGGGCAGCTGATGGCAACTGGGGCAACTGTGTGAGGTCACAAGGTGCCGACTGTGAAGGGGACTGAGGCATCATTGTCCTGTGTACAAGGTTTCCTGTATCTTGTATCATCTTCAATAAATGCCTCTATTTTCCATATTATATGGCTGGGTACCTTCTTGTCAGACTTTGTATTTATTTTTGACTCAGATAGGCTCTGGATGCAACAAGACAAGAATCAGCCTAAAATTCTCCATCCATGACAATGTTTACCAAATCCTGCCCAACCAGGCTGCATCAAGGCATTGAAATGGAACTAAAAGACATTGATAGGAAAAACTGAGAAAAGCCCAAGAGTCCAGAAACAAAGAGAAGAATGTGAGAAGAAAGGAAGAGACTTTCGGAGCTATTTGTGTGATATTGTTTCTCATCCATCAGTTACTTTTAAATCCCCTTTGCAGAACACATTACACTATGGCCATTTTCTCCACTCTGCTTATTCTGTCCCTGCCGTGTGGCGTTGGTCAGTATGTGTCCATTCATCTTTGCCTTTTTTTCAAAGCTAGGAAGAACAAGATTTAGTCATTCTAGACTTCGACTTACCCTCACAACAAACCACATGAGTGTGGAAATACCATTAATCCTAGCTGGTCGTCTCATTTTAAAAAGTTGTTTGGATTCAATCAGGAGTTCTCTATATTGGTGTGTGTGTGTGTGTGGGGGGTAAATTCCTGAAATCCATGCCCTAATCTGTACACATACACAATTTTAAGGTCTTCAGCCTTGCTAAAAAGTAATCTGGAAGCAAAAAGATATAATCCCTCCAAAATCTGCTAACCACAAAGAAAATAATCCACTTACTAATTAATGTTAATTTAAAAAGTTCACTGTCATATTCTAATAAGTTTGGAGAAAAGCCACTGGATTCACGAGGTTCCAGCAGTTACCGAAATCACAAAGAACCCACCTCAGTGTATCCCTGTCTCCACTTTCCTTTCCTTGTTCCCTTCCTTCACTTTTTTTTTGTAATATTGTATGCATTTGTTCTCTGTTGATGCACAATAAATTACCAAAAGTTTATCAGCTTAAAACATCACACATCTATTATCTTACAGCTTCTATGAGTCAGGAGTCAGACAAAAGAGCTTAGATGGGTCCTCTGCTCAGGCTTTCCCAGGTTCTCACCTAAAAACTCAACTAGGTAATATTCTGCATCCAGGCTCATTTTGGTTTTTATTTTTTAAGTATATTTTATTGATTATGCTATAACAGTTGTCCCATTTGTTTACCCCCTTTATCCCCACCTGTCCTGTACCCCTCTTCTTCCAGCATCCCCCCTCTTAGTTCATGTCCATGGGTTGTACATATAAGCTCTTTGGCTTCTCCATTCCCTATACTATTCTTAACCTTCCCCTGCCTATTTTCTGCCTACCATTTATGCTATCCCCTGTATCTTTTCCCCCATTTTCCCCCTCTCCTTACCCACTGATAACCCTCCATGTGATCGCCATTTCTGCGATTCTATTCCTGTTCTAGGTGTTTGCTTAGTTTTGTTTTTTTTTTTTTAATTTTTAATTTGTTAACATTTTACTGTTCATAGTTTTGGATCTTCTTCTTATTATTCAATGAGTCCCTCTAATATTTCACATAATAAGGGCTTAGTAATGATGAACTTCCTTAACTTTACCTTATCTGGGAAACCCTTTATCTGCCCTGCAATTCTAAATGATAGCTTTGTTGCATAAAGTAATATTGGATGTGGGTCCTCACCTTTCATGACTTCAAATACTTCTTTCCAGCCCCTTCTTGCCTCTAAGATTTCTTTCAGAAATCAGCCAATAATCTTATGGGAACTCCTTTGTAGGTAACTCTCTCCTTTTCTCTTGCAGCTTTTAAGATTCTTTCCTTATCTTTAATCTTGGGTAACTTAATCATGACATGCTTTGGTGAGTTTCTTCTTGGAACCAACTTCTTTAGGACTCTCTGAGCATCCTGCCCTTGCATGTCTATTTTCTTGACCATGTTGGAGAAGTTTTTCTTCATTATTTGTTCAAATAAGCTTTCAATTTCTTGCTCTTCTCCTCTCTCTGCTGACACCCCTATGATTCAGATGTTGGAACATTTTAAGTTGTCCCAGAAGTTCCTCAGCCTCTCCTCATTTTTTTTGAATTCTTGTTTCTTCATTCTGTTTCAGTTGGATGTTTATTTCTTCCTTTTGTTCCAAATCATTGATCTGAGTCCCAGTTTCCTTCCCTTCACAGTTTGTTCCCTGTATATTTTACTTTATTTCACTTTGCATAGCCTTCATTTCTTCCTTTATTTTGCAACCATGCTCAAACATTTCTGTGAGCATCCTGAATACCAGTGTTTTGAACTCTGCATCTGATAGGTTGGCTATCTCTTCATCACTTAGTTCCTTCTCTGGAGTTTTGATGTCTTCTATCCTGATATGAAAGAACAGATCATATTTCTTTGTCTTAGTGCACCTGTTATGTTGTAAGGGATGGAGCCTTTAGGTATTCACCAGAGTGGGGCTACCCAGGTGGCTGTGTTGTGATGCTGTCTTGTGGGGCAGGAGTCAGAGAGGGAACAATTCCACTTGCCAGCTCACATGGTTCTCACCCTACTTTCCATCACTTCATTCACTTCCCACAAGTGTAGTGTGCCCTTTCACGTGCTTATTCCCAGGTAGGTGGGCTTTTGTACATTCTAGGATACTGTGGGCCTCTTCAAGGGACTCTCTTGTGAGACTAGGAGCCACAATCCCCACAGATTTTTACAGCCAGAGGTTTTGAGGCTTTATTTCCCTGCACTGGAACCCTCGGTTGCATGGTTTGTCTTGTTCCCTACTTGTTCCTCCCGGCTTATCTGCACTCCAATGTAGTACCATCCAATCTACCAGCCCCTGCTTTGTCTCACATCCTTTCTACCCCAGCTTCCCGTCTCCACCCCTCCTACCAATCTGGATGAATGTTTCTTCTTTAACTCTTTTGTTGGTGGACTTCCATATAGTTTGATTTTTCTGGCAGTTCTGGTTGTTTTTTTGTTTTACATTTGCTGTTATCCCTCTTTTAGTTGTGTGAGGAAGTGAACCATATCTACCTATGTCTCCATCTTGGCCAGAACTCTCATTTTGGCTTTTACAAGAATACATTTTTTGTGGTTGTTGAAAGATACTTTCAGGTCCATAGCTCCCTGCCATATGGCCCTCTCCATAGGCAGTTCACAACCTAGCTGTACACTTCTTCAAAGCCCACAGAAAACACTCTGACTCCATCCTGCTAATACAGAATCTTACTTAATGTAATATAACCATAGGAGCACTATTCTATCTCCTTTGCAATATAATGCAACCTATCAAGGGAATGGCCTTTTCCACAAGGATGTGATTCTATGGGAGTCTACCTAGGTTGTGTGTACCGTACTGCATGGTAGTAATTTGGTAAAAATTCATTTTCAAAGATTACTAGTCATTTTGACTGGCTTGAGGTGATATCTCATTGTGGTTTTAATTCACATTTCTCTGATGATTAGTGATGTTGAGCATCTTTTCATATGCTTAATGGCCATCTGTATGTCCTCTTTGGAGAAGTGTCTATTCAGGTCATTTGCACCATTTTTAATTAGATTGTTTGTTCATTTTTTTTTTATATTGAGTTTTATAAGTTCTTTATGAATTTTCAACAAATAACCAGTGCTGGTGAGGATGTGGAGAGAGGGGAACTCTTTTGCACAGGTGGTGGGAATACAGATAGGTACAGCCACTGTGGAAAGCTACAGTAAATACCTCAAAAAATTAAAAATGAATCTGCCTTTTGACCCAGTGATCCCATTTTTTGGAATTTATCCAAAGGAACTCAAAACACTAATTTGAAAGAACATACGCACCCCTCTATGTACATTTCAGCATTATTTACAGTCTCCAAGATATGGAAGCAGCCCAAGTGTCCATCAGTAGATGAGTGGATAAAACAACTATGGGACATTTACATGATGGAATACTACTCAGATGTAAAAGGAAAGATAATTTTATCCTTTGCAACAGCATGGATGGACCTGGAGAACACCATACTAAATGAAATAAGCCAGTCAGAGAAAGACAAATGCCATGTGAATTCACTCATATGTGGAATCTAATTAACAAACAACTAACAAGCGAAATAGAGACAGACTCATACATGGAGAGCAGGATAACAGCTATGGGGGAGTGGAGTAGGGCTAGGGCATGAAGGGCTGGAGCAAAAAGGAAAAAGGACTCATAGACATGGACAGCAGTGGTGTGATTGTGAGGGAGGGAGTTGTAAGGGGGATAAATGGTAATGGAAAAAAACTCAATAAAAAAGATTACTAGTCAAATTTACCCATATTGCTGACCTTCAGCCTTAGTAAAAGCTCAACTGAGATTTTTTAGAAATTAGAAACAATGTTTTTAACTCCATAAAAAAAAACTGATGCTAATATGTTGACCTCACTTAAGCTTATCTACAAAGGGTCTTTTAAGTATTTACATCTACCATTTTCACATGTTTGATTGACAAACACTTTATAAAATATTAATGTTATAAAAAATAATGTGGGTCTCATGAGAATATTATTTTTGTTTAAACTTTATACTGAAAGTTTCATTCTTTGTAACAACAATAAAGGTATACTTCTACTTTATTTCTTTTAAAAACCAAGATGAATATTATTTTAGTATAGTATTAGGACCACATCAAGTTGTAAAAATGAACTGGACATAGAATTAAATGTGCAGATAGTATATAAAAATAGATTTATTGGTGCACCCTTCAAATCTCCCCAATCTATTCATAAAAATAAGTAAATAAGCAAGACAGTGAAAAGGAAAAAAAATCCATGGACATCTGGCAAAAATCTAGTGAGAAAATATCATATCAGCTTCTGCAAATCCCAGTTGGTGGCATGAAACCACACTGGCAGCATGACCTGTACAGGGCAAAGATAGTGTATAGGGTAGAGAAAGGAAAGTTTCAGTGATCCTAAGAGCTCAGAAAGAGTAAGTAACCAAAAATATTCACATGAAAAAGAAGAGAACTCTTTTTTGGAATCTTCATCCATACAAACCTAAGAATACTCCATGAAAGCTGGACAAGGATGCACTGGCTTCCATTTGAGGGTGAATTTCAAAATAAGGAAAATATCAGAGGGTACTAGTTAAGTGTATGCATGAAAGATATTGGAATTATTGAACAAATACTTTTTTTTATGGAAGGACAGAGACCTAAGGGGTTAAAAAATACTTAGATAGATGGCAAATTGAGTGAGGCAAAATTCCAAGGAATGAAGGAGAAAGAAGTTTCAGATTCTGACTGGTAGAGGCAGGAAGGTGCCAAGGAAGCAGTTATTAGAATTTTGGACATAGCTACACAAAGAAGTTACATTTTTTAACACTTTACAGTTATAATGGAAGAAAGCTCTCAAGAAATGAAGCTCCTCACCATAGGAACATTCCTCTAAAAGTATAAGAAATCCCATATCACTTCATGTGAGTTTGTAAAAGTATGATTAAAATAAATGGAATATGTAATTATAAAACTAATCCAATCAATGGAGATTATATGACCAAATAGAGTGTAAATGTGTTTTCCAACAACAACAACAAAAATACAGCTAACAAATAGTGGGCAAGAAAGGCAGAGTGTATGGGATACGCAAGTTCACTGTCTCACAGTATATGAATTTGTGTAAGAGATTATCATATCTAAATAAATTCTGAGGGATGTCCTGGCCTGCATGGCTCAGTTTGTTGGGCAACATATTGCAAAGTGAAAGGTCACTGGTTCAATTCCTGGTCAGCACACATGCCTTGGTTGTGAGCCTGGTCCCCAGGTAGGAGCCTGCAAGAGGCAACCAACCGATGTCTCTCTCGTGTCCATGTTTCTCTCCCTCTCTTTGTCCCTCCCTTCCCCACCTTCTAAATAAGTAAGCAAAATCTTTTTAAAAAATAAATTCTGAGGGAAAGGAAGAGAATGATAAAGAGGAAGTTACTAGCTAATTTCATTATTGTTACTTAATGAAAGTGGTAGATAGTATCAACAAAAGAATGAACTAAATGTATATATTAAGATAACTATTGGAAAAAACACAAGCCTTCAATATATACTAAGTAAATGGACATATATCCAATTTAATCACAAATGATTCATATCAATTACTAGGATAAACTCCAAATGAATCAATAATATCAAAACAAAAACTAAAATGATAAAAGAATGGAAAATGTGGATGAATTTGTTTTCTATCCTGGAAAAGAGAAACACTTTCATTCCAATCTATCCATCTATCTATCCATCCATCAATAAAGGAACTATATACAAAAAATCAAAGGAATACAAACCCTATAATTTTACTTTTTAATATGGAACATCTATATATACTCAATTTTTTTCCATTAATATAATTTTTCCATGAATGTATTTTCTATCACTAGCAATATACTTATGGGCTCCAGATTGTGCTTTCTAAATATTACTTCCCACTAAAAGAAATGAACAATCTTAGGAGAAATGGCTGATACTAAGTCTGTGGTACAAAATATATCAGATGATCCTAAGTCATTATATCTAAATAGTATAGGAATCAATTTAATGGGACTTCCACTGGCCTAACTTACGTGAGATTGAGCATCAGAAAGTACAGGCACACCCCAGAGAGACTGCAGGTTCAGTTCAGACCTCTGCGATACAACAAATATCATAATAAAGGAAGTCACACAAATTTTTTGGTTTCCCACTATGTTTACACTATACTGTAGCCTATTAAATGTGCAATAGCATTATGTTTAAAATAACAATGTATATACCTTAATTTAAAAACACTTTATTGGTAAAAAAAAAAAATCTAACCATCATCTGAGCCTGTTGGGGAAAAAAATGGTGCCAATAGACTTGCTGGACACAGCATTGCCACAAGCCTTCAGTTTGTGAAAATCTCAGTATCCGCAGTGCTCAGTAATGCAAAGTACAATAAAACCAGGTATGCCCGTAGAAAGATTGCACTGAAGTGAAACACCAGATATAATAAAAGTTTTAAATAACAATAATGTTTTAAAAACCAATTAAATACTCTAATATAACTTATTCACTTAAAATTGATTTTTTACAAGAAAAAGAAAAGACATCCTATTTTTCTTATTAAAATGTCAGCCAAATAACTCCTCTCTCCTTCAGAGAAGAGTTACAACTAATAAATGCAAATAAAATCATCAAATTAGAAAATCATTTTGGCCCTGGCTGGCATAGCTCAGTGGATTGCGCGCAGGCTGCGAAGCAAAGGGTTGCCAGTTCGATTCCTAGTCAGGGCACATGCCTGGGTTGCAGGCCAGGTCCCCAGTGGAGGCCACATGAGAGGCAACCATGCACTGATGTTTCTCTCCCTCTCTTTCTCCTTCCCTTCCTCTCTCTAAAAATAAATAAATAAATACAATCTTTAAAAATAAGAAAATCATTTTGCAGACTAATTAATGATGAATGGGGAAATAATCAATAGATTTTTAAATTACCAGGTAAAAACTTGATGGGAACCTTTTAATGGAGAAATCAGGCTGTTACCACTTTAAGGTGAGCATAACTACAAGTGAAACAAGCAGACACTTCATGCCTCCCACTGTGATACATGGGGAAGTACGGAGTCCCAGCCTATGGGAACATGTCATCATAATTAAATCTGGGTCTAGTCATCTCCATAGTACATACAGGAGATAGCAGCACAAGGTAAATGATACCACAAGAAAACAATCAGCTAGAGCCAATGCCCAGAACTGGACATTCTACAAGATAAAAGCTTCAATTTCTCCAGCTAAAGTGTGGCATGGAGAACAAAGGGGAAATACACTTAAGAGACAGAAAAATCAAGAGCAATATGGTATCTTGCTCAGATCCATTTTCAAACCCAAGGCAAAAAAAAATCTCTGAGACAATTAGAAAAACTTCAACATAAATCAGCCATTAAGTAGAACTAGTTAATTATTAATATTGTTAGTTATAATAATGCTGGTCAGATTAAAAAAGTAAATGCCTTCATCCATTAGTGATGCATATTTATATATATTTGGATGAAATAACATAATACTTGATATTTGCCTCAATATAGTTTTGAAAACAAAGTAATACATGTAGGTCTCAGATTGCTGATATTTATTTTGTCACCACCAATATCTAATAAAATATGTATATGCCAAAATATCTAATTGCCCAGGCAGACTACTTATTGGTGTAATTAAACATTGTTCCTGAATTTTCAGATACCAATAGTTATGAAATTTCTACTGTGCTCAAAACAATGGATTTGTCTGTTGGAAACTTGACAATCACCTGACTTGTCAGAGTTTAAGATTTTTCAGTGGAGCTGTAACACATAATTTGAGAAATACACAACCAATACATCTTCATATAAGGTATCCATATTCAGGAATCCTGTACCATTGTTTTCCCGTTTGGAGAGGGTCATTACCTGAAGGCAATTGAATAAAACTAGATGTGGGCTTATAAATGTCACCCTACAAATGGCTTTGGGAAGGGGAAGACAGGAGAGCTCCGTTTGTGACTTAAAGCACAAATGTCTGTTTAGAAACCTCAGAAAAGAGGTCAGTAGTGGATGTTTATGATGCCACCTCTAAGATATGTGGGCTGTAGCTGGAGGAGCTATTACTAATGACAGAACAACTCTTCATAAGCTGCTACAGGCTCTGCTTTCAGTGAGCCCCAGTTAGGACTGTCTGCAAAGTCTGCCCACTGAGGATCTACGGAGTAGCCTGGGGCTCAGGCAGAGTGGTGGGAAATAGCAGCATCCCTGAACAGTAAATGCCTGAGGAGCTCAGAGGCGTGTTAGGTGTCCCCATAGTCTTTCTAAGTACTGCCTGCACTGAGCAATAGGTTATACTTTTACTTATTTAAAGGTCTGTTCCCTCAAAACAAACAAACAAACATTGATGATGCAAAAGCAGAAAAACCTCTGCTCTACTGGAACTTCAAGTCAAGTAAGGGAGGCAGGCTTTCACTAAATAATCACATTGATGAACATGATGAACACATACAAAGAATAATAAGGGAAAGACATAAGTCTCTTTGCGAGGATATATCAAAGGAGTCCTTTTCTTGACTGGGGAATTAAAAAATGGCTTTCTTGGGGAAAGACGCTTACCTGAGGCTTGAAGGAAGAAAGCTCTCTGGGCAAAGATGATTTGATAGAAACTTCCCAGGCAGAGAGGGATGCAGAAGACACAGTGCTTCTTCCTACAGGAGACCAGGTTGGCTACAGTGCAAGGAACTAGGGGAGGATAAGCCTAGATGAAGTTTGAGAGTGAGGGAAGCCAAAATTTAAAAAATGCTGCAGCCACATCAAAGAATTTGGATTTTATCTTTATTTTATTTATTTTTATTGATTATGCTATTACAGCTGCCCCATTTTTTTCTCCTCTTTATTCCCCTCCACCCTGCACACCCCCCAACAGCATTCCCCTACCTTAGTTCATGTCCATGGGTCATACATATAAAAGTTCTTTGGCTTCTACATTTCCTGTACTGTTCTTAACCTCCCCCTGTCTATTCTGTGCCTGCCAATTGTGCTTCTTATTCCGTGTACCTTTCCCCCCATTTTATTTTTTAGAGCAATTGGAAGCCATTTAAAGATGTGGAGCAGAGGAGTAATCAGAGTTAATTTACATTTTAAGATCACTCTGGTTTTAGTTTGGAGGACAGATTGTAGAGAAAGCTGAATAGATGGAAAGATTGTAAATGGATGCTGCAAATGCCCAAGCAAGAGGTTATAGAAAACGAAACAAAGTTGGTGGCAGTGGAGGTGAGGAGAAGGCATGGCAGGCCCTCATAAGGGATGAGATAGAGAGAAGGGGGAAAGTGAGGTAAGGCAGAGGAAGTTGTCAAGGAAACCCTTAGCTATCTTCTTTGTGCAGTTAAATGGGTGGGGACTGGGGAACATTTGAAGAAACCAGGTTGGAAGAGGTTTGGTCTGAGATATGTTCAATGTAGGATATTATTTTGAAATGTCAAATGTGCAACTACATATAAAACTATATAGCTCAATGAAAGGTCTAGAAATTTGAGAATCATTAGCCAGATGGCAAATGAGGCCAGAGGCATAAATGAGATTTTCTAAGGGCCCTCAATGAGCTGTATCAATCCAACAGGGAAGGTTGATTGCTTGACTTTCACCAGCCAAATGCCTTAAATTTTTCTGAACTTAAGAATATTTAAATATTGCATGCATCTACTTGTTGAATGATTTTCCCTTTTTTACAGGGCCTCTTAATGCATCTGCAAAACCTGCTGGCTTGGAAGGCATTTGAGCTTTCACAACATGGTTTAAGAAGGAAGGGGCTATAGGGTAGTCTTGAACTGCTTCACTCCATCCTGAACACTTGGGTGGAGACAGATGCAACCTGCAAAGGAGACTGAGAAAACCACTGACATGCTAAGGGGCAGCGCAAAAATCGCTTTAAAAAAGTCATCAAACCTTCATGGAAAAGTTTATAAAGTTATACTATGAAAATGATATAGTTTGCCTAAAACATACTTTACAGCATCTGAGCCATGACCATTTATATACTATAAATATTCATTTTAAATTTCATATAATTTCTTGAGGTGTAAAGAATATCAACTTTATAGTCCAATGGGGAAGCAAACACTGAAATGATGTACAAACTTGTTTTAATTTAAACTGTATTTTATTGTCATTTCTCCCCTAATTAAAACACTCTAGGCTTTGGATATAAAAGAAATTGTTTCATGAGGCTATCATATGTAATTCTTCATTCCTACTTGTTCTAATTTTGAAAACTGGAAGGTCATTATATAATTTCAAGCATCACAATCTATAAGAAGAGAATAAGGAATGAAAAATATTGAAAATGTATGGAAGCACTTGACCGAAAAATATTTTCATTACAAATGCAGAAAGATATTAGATGACAAAGAATCATCATCCACTTGCAACCTTTAAAATTTATAGTGACATTTGGTATATAGTGTCATTTGTAGTGGCTTATACAACAAATTTATTTTCCCCAGCTTTCAGTAAAAGCATTATATTGCATTTAAGGCACTGAATCAATAAGTATTCATTCAAGTAAGTTATACACTAATAACAATCTCCTTACAGTCTTATGTAGTAGTCATGTTTCTCCATTATTTTTAATACTATAATCAGTTGAATTATAAATTAAAAGAAAATTAAATCTGTTTTTAGGAACAACCATTCAGAAGCAGTTAAGAGCATGCACAGCTGAAGCCCAGATTGCTTTTGTTCAGATGCTCAACACTGCCCTTTTCAACTGTTGACTCAATATTTTACATCTCGGGTTCCCCACGTGTAAAATGAGATAATAATCATTACCACTCTGCACAGCTGTCATGAGAATCAAATTCAGCACTACAAGTAAAGTGCTTACAATAATGCCTAGCATGTAATAAACACTTGATCAGTGTTAGCTATTATTACTGTTTGTTATCATTGAAAATCAAAGCTTCTGTTTCCCATTTATAAAATTATAATCAAAATAATATCAAAATATATTTGGAAGATGCTATAGATTGAATGTTTATAGCTCCTCAAAATTCATGTTTTGAAAACCTTATCCTCAATGTGGTAGTGCTGTGAGGCAGGGCCTTTGGGAGGGGATTAGGTCACCAGAGAGGAGCCCTGGGCAACTGCATCAGTGCCTTCATCAAAGGGCCTGGAGAGGCTCCCTCTCCTCTTCTGCCAACTGAGGACATAGCAAAAATGTACCGGAAAGCAGGACCTTACCAGACATTGAGTCTGCCTGAGCCTCGATCTTGCCCTCTCAGCCTCCAGGACTGTGGGAAATAAATTTTCTGTTGTTCATAAGTTACCTAGCCTGTGGAATTTTGTTATAGTAGCCTCAAAATGTCAAGACAGGAGAACAATACTATCCATGTTAGATCCATTCTACCCATATAAGCTATAGAAATATCCTAAAAAGTAAATTGTTTTTTTTTTTTGAAAGGCACTACTTTTTTTCACTTAACCAAAAATTACTGAGTAGCTACTATGTGCTACGTGATTTGTTATGCCTGGGGTTACAGATCAAATTCTACCTGCCCTAAGAGTTTACATTCTAGCGAGGAGACAGACATTAAATAAACTCTCTCTCTCTCTCTCTCTCTCCCCCCCTCTCTCTCTCCCTCCGCTCTCTCTCTCATACACAGACTTTTTCTCACATTTACATAAAAACAATAATTTCACATTTTGAAAAAATATCATAAGGCGTCACATAAACATACTAGGAGGACTTGGTTATGAACAATAAAATGGCAATTAATACATATCTACCAACAACTGAATGTAAAAAATAAATTAAATGAACAAGCAGAATAGAAACAGACTCATAGATACAGAGAACATGTTGATGGTTGCCATATGGGAGGAAGGTTGGCAGGATGGGTGAAAAAGGTGAAGGGATTAAGAAGTACAAATTGGTGGTTGCAGAACATCCATGGGGATGTAAAGTACAGCACAGGAAATACAGTCAATAATATTCTAACAACTACGTATGGTGTCAGGTGGGTACGAGATTTATCCGGATGATCACTTAGTAAATTATGTAATGTCTAATCACTGGGGTGTACAACTGAAACTAATATAATATTGTATGTCAACTGTGATTTAAAAATTAAAAAATGATTTAAATTAAAAAATGAATTTAGGAATTAACATAGGGTGAAGATGTTGCTTCGATCCTCAGAATGAACAAGAAGACAGTCTGCAGGTAGTTCATGTGGCACGTGTGTATGCTCAGCTCACACCTGTGTACGTGCATGCAGCATTCCAAGCTTCTGGTTTCAGGAAAAGCCTTTTTCTTAGGTATTAATGATATTTGGTTCAACTCAGTGTCTGGCCCATAATATAAGGAACAGGTTTAAACTCCAGCTGCATTTATTTCGTAGATGCTTTGGGGAAAAAAAATCCATCAGAAAATTGCTGAGTCACTGTTGGCTTTCTCATCTGCATAGCACCAAATGCCACATTTGAGGCAACTGACCAAATTTTGTTTTCTTTTCACTTGAAGGTATTACAAAACTTTGATTTTCAAGCTTGTTTTTAGGAAGCATAACAGCTAACCCTCCTTGTCCCTCTATCCATGTTTATGCCAAACACCGCAAGCTACCCAAGATGCCTAGGGCCTCCCTTGCCCCCAGGACTGTTGCTTACTCCCAAACTTGGGAAACCCAGCCTGACTCGGTCCATCCACCGCAAAGCCTTCTGTATCCTCAGCACCCTTGGAAGTCTCCTCCTCTTGCCCTGTCTGGAGCCTGACTCTCCCACAAGGACACTGCTTCACCTGTCCCCTCTCAAACGAACCTTCTTTGTTCTCACACCTCTTATCCACTTAATCCTGGAAGTTGGCGGTTCTTAACCTGGTCACTCATTGCCACTTCCAGACATTTCATTTTCTCTTCTCTAAAACCTGCTGGTTTTCACTTTATCCATTCACACTCCACCTAGTGACCTGTCCTCATTTCCTGACGAGTTCTGTAATCACTTTTATAACTTCCAGGAATATTCTTGTCATATTGTTTGATGATTTTAACATCCTGCACATGGTCTGGCCATTCATTAACCAGCTCTCTCCCAGTGAACTTTGCATTCAATTTCACACACTTGATCACAATCCAGACTTTGTTATCACCAATAAACAGAACCTCTATATCTCAGTCCCCCTCTCCTACTTTCTGGCCACTAATGCCTTGTTTCTCTATTTTATTCCTTTTAATATTCCTAATCTAACAATTATTTACCCATGGTTTCCCTACCACTTAGAAAACAATTTTATACCATTGCTTCTCCCCTCAACCTTCAACATCTTCCCATCATTCTCATTCTCACTGTTGACATTGATTCCAATGTCACAGAGGAAAAATAAACAGAATCACATCTTCACCAGCTCCCACCAGCACCACTGCTCACCTACCTGTACCTGCATTTATAAACCCTGACTACCCCCTGACCTTAAGGAAGAGCTGGCCATGCTTGGCACTTCTTTGTCAGTATTCTGACCCCTGTGCATCGGATCCCATCTCTTCTCACCTGTTCAGGAACACCACTCCTGCAATTGTCCTTTCTCTCTTCCTTCTCTATATTCAATGTGTTCCTTTCTACTGGATTATTCTCATCAAAATATAAAGGTGTTGGAATTGTTCTCATTTTTAAAAAGTGTTTTCTCAATACACCAAGGTTGTGGATTTGATCCCTCGTCAGGGCACATACAAAAAATAACCAAGTAATGCATAAATATGTGGAACAATGAATCAATCTTTCTCTTTCTTCCTTCCTCTCTCTCTCTCAATTAATAAAATTAAAAATAAATAAAAAGAAGTTTTCTTACCTATTGTCCTATTTATCTTCTATACCTTACAATAAATTTCTCCAGAGAGTTCTGTTACTCTTAAAGTCTTCTGAATCCAATTCTTTCCCGAATCAATTTAAACAAGTATTTGCACACGAGTCCACTGAAACATCTCTTTTCAGTGTCTACAAATAACAACCATATTGTTAAATGCAATGGTACAATTTTAACCATCATTTCATTTCATTTATCAGAAACATTGGTTTCCAGTTTATTGAGGTATAATTGATATATCACATTGTATAAGTTTATTGTGCATAATATGATTTGCTATATGTATACACTGTGAAATGATTACCACAGTAAGATTAATTAACATATCCCATCACATCACACATTTTTTTGTGGCAAGAACTTTTAAAGCCTCTTAGCCACTCTCATGTATGCAATATGGTATTGTTAACTGTAGTTACCACTCTGTACATTAGAGCCCCAGGAATGATCTATCTAACAACTTTTGTTGTGAAGGTGTGTAAACTTTGACAACTTTTACCCATTTCCTTTACCACCTTCCCCTCACCTCTGGCAATCACCAATCTAATTTGTTTCTATTAGTTCACCTTTTTTTTAAGATTCTACTTATAAGTGAGATCATACAGTATTTCTCTTTCTCTAATTTATTTCACTTAGCATAGTTTATCCACATTGTTTCAAATAACAGGATCTCTTTCTTTTTATGACTAATAACACTCCACTGTATGTATGTGCCACATTTTCCATATTTATTCATCTGCCCATGGATACATGCTGTTTATATATCTTGGCCATTGTGAATAATGCTGTAATAAACATGGGGTGCAGAAATCTCTGAGGCAGTGATCTTACTTCCTTTGGACATATTCCCAGAAGTGAGATTGCTGGATCATATGGTTTCTATTTTTAATTTTTAAATATAAACTCCATAGTGTTTGCATACAGGCTGCACCAGTTTGCATTATTACCACCAATAACATAAAAGAGCTTCCATTTCTCCACATCCTCACCAACATTTTTTCTTATCTTTCTGATACCAGCCGTCTTAATAGATGTGAGGTGATATTTTAATGGGAATTTATTTGCATTTTCCTGATGTTTAGTGATGTTGAGCACCTTATCATGTATCTCTTGACCATTTATATCTTCTTTGGAAAAATGTCTCTCAGGTCCTTTGTCCATTTTTTAAAATCAGAATATTTGTGGGGTTTTTTTATTTGCTATTGAGTTGTCTGAGTTTCTATATATTTCAGATATTAATCCCATTTAGATACATGGCTTACAAACACTTTCTCCCATTCTGTAGGTTGCTTTTTAATTTTATTGATTGTTCCTTTCACTGTGCAGAAGCTTCTTAGTTTGATGTAGTCTCCCATGTTTAATTTTTTGTTGTTGTTGCTTATGCTATTGGTGTCATATCCAGAGAGTTATAGCCAAGACCAAGTCAAGGAGGCTTTTCCTTGCATTTTCTCCTAGGAATTTTACAGTTTCAAGTTTTATAATTAAGCCTTTAATCCATGTTGAGTTAATTGTTGTGAGTGGTGTAAGATAGAGTTCTGGTTTCATTCTTTTTTTTTTTTTTACATTTTTTACTGTTGTTCAAGTACAGTTGTTTCCATTTTCCCCCACCATTCCCCCCCACCCCAGCCATCCCCTCCTCCCACCCTTTATCCTACCCCTGTTTGGTTTTACCATGTGTCCTTTATAATGACTAACCAGTTTTCCCAATACCATTTATTGAAGAGACTATCCTTTTCCCACATTGAGTATTTTTGACTCCCTTGTTAAATATTGGTTAACCATATATGTGTGAGTTTATTTCTGGGCTCCTGAATATGTTATGTTAGCCTGTGTAACTGTTTTTATGCCAGTAGCTACTGTTTTGTAATCAAGAAGTGTGATCCCTCCAGCTTTCTTCTTCTTTATCAAACTTTCTTTGGCTATTCAGGGTCTTGTTTGGCTGGTTCCATACCAATTTTAAGACTGTTTTGTCTATTTCTCTAAAATAAATTAATAAATAAATGACACTGGAATTTGACCTTCCAAAAACATTTGATGAAACTGACTCTTCCTTCTTAAAACACTGTTTTGTTTGGCTCTCAGAATCTCCCATGCTCTTAGATATTTTCTACTACAATGGCCTCTCCTTTTGAGGTTATGTTGCTAATTTGTCTTCATCTTCATCTCCATAACCATTGGATAATGTAGAACCTCAGGTTCTGGTCCTCACATTTCTCTTTTCTGCCTAAACTCACCAACTCAATAATTCACTCCACGCCTTTGATTGCCATCTGCATGCTAATGATTCCAAGATGTATATCTGCAGCCTACAGTTATTCACTGACCTGCATATTTATATGTCCAACAGCTACCCCAGATCTACACTCTGACATAGAATGGACATCATGAACTTAATATGTCCCAAATCAAGTTCCTGATATCCCTCTTCCTTATCTCAGTAATGAAAATAACAGTTTCCCAGTTGCTCAGCTCCTCAGAATTTTAACTTATTTTTATTTCTTTTTCTCACATTTGATATTCATCAGTGAACACAGTCAGCATAAGCTTTAAAACCCATTCAGACTTCACTCCTTCTAAGCACCACCACTCCTACTACCTCGGTCCAAGCCATGACCACAACTCATCTGTATTAAATATTCTTTTCCCCAACTCCTTCACTCAGCTTTTGTCTACCTTAATGCTTCTTTTTTTTTTTTTAAGATTTTATTTATTTATTTTTAGAGAGAGGGGATGGGAAGGTGGAAGAGAGGGAAAGAAACATTAATGTGTGGTTGCTTCTCACATTCCCCCTACTGGGGATCTGGACTGCAAACCAAGCATGTGCCCTGACTGGGAATCAAACCAGCAACCCTTTGGTTCGCAGGCTGGCACTCACTCCACTGAGCCACACCAGCCAGGGCATAATGCCTCTTTTGTTTCCTTACAGTCTGTTCATAACAGTGAAGCCAGTGCCATTATTTCATATCAGTAATGTGTCATCACTCCTCTGCACAAATGATCTATTGGCTTCTGGGGTAAACATGAAGATGTACCACCTGGATCCCCTTTCACTGAGGAAACTGCTGCCTAACATAGAGGATGTGTTCAGAAGGCAGCCTCCAGCTGTCATGCTCTGGGATCTGCCTCAGTGTGGGGGAGCTTTGCCCGCAGAGCCCCCAACAGCTTGGGTACAAAAGTCACCACCTCACCAGTATCAAACGACGAAGCAAAACAGGTTCCACATCATTTAGAACTGATGTGGAATAACTCTGATGGGCTATATTGGTTTCAGAGAACCCCACTAAATTGGTCAAGGTTTTGTTGGGCCCAAATTACAATTTGATTTCACCAATTAAATTTTATTATTTCACCCAACAGTTCTCTCTAGACCAGCGGTGTCAAACTCATTTTCACCGCAGGCCACATCAGCTTTAAAGTTGCTTTCAAAGGGCCCAGTGTAATTTTAGGACTGTATAAATGTAATACTTCTTAATTGGGGGCAAGGAGCTCGTCGCTGCTGCCAGGTAGAAATGAGGTGCTGGGCCAGATAAAACAAGGTGGAGGGCCAGATTCGGCCAGCAGGCCTTGTGTTTGCCACCTGTGCTCTAGACCCTCTCAGCTTAATTTTTCTCCATAGTATTAATCACTACCTGGCATAACATACAATTTACAATTTAATTTTTATTGCCCCCACCCCACTAGAATATATTCTCCATGAAGTCAAGAACCTTTTCTTCTTCGCTATATCCCCAACATCTAAAAAATAGTAAAGACCTAGTAGTTACTCAATACATATTTGTTAAATGGATTAAATAATTAGATAATTTACTCATTTATATACTAATCATTATTCTATATATATAAAGAAGGGATTATATAAATTGTATCAAGTTGAGACTTACCAGTTACAGAAATATTTGGAAACTACCTTGAATGTGGATAAGGTTTACTCCATGTGCTTGACATTCAGGAAGTGCCTGTTTTCAGTAATGGCAATAGCGATGGGCATTGTAGTGACAACTACCAAATGTCCCAAGGACCTGCAAACACTGTTCTGCAGACCTTAACAATTAAATCAAAAGGTGAAACTAATCAGTTACAAGGTTGCTTTTATATATTATCAACATGCAAATATATATGGAAATAACCCAGAAAATAAACTGAGAAATCACTTTGCTGCTAGCTAGCTAGCCTCTTAAACTGTACTTAGGAACCAGACAGCAAAAAAGGAATGACCTCCAGGACTTTCATCAAGATTCTTCTTTCTGGCTCAAGACCGTGTGCCCACGTGGACCCATCCCATGAAGTCTCTTAGTGATTTCCCTGGTCTCTTAGAGGTCAGTCTTTATTGATTCAGAAGGAGAATAAGGTAGAAAGGTCTTAAAAAATGAAGGTTGGAGAAGAAAAAGAGGATATAAAGAAGACAGAAAGACACTCTGCTTAGATGCTGCCAGATATTTTAGCCTTTCTTATTTTTAATGTGGTCATCATCAAAGTCCTGTTAAGAAACGGTAGCTATTCCACCAAACAAGACCTTGGTCTGTAACTAACAACCCCATAGCTTAGTGCTTTAAAACAACAATCATTTATTTGCTCAACATTTCATAGGTAGGCATTTTGGACTGGGCTCTGACTGGGAAGTTTTTCCCTGCTAAGCCCATTCTTGTATTTTGGCCTCCGGCTGAAACAGCAGGATGTGTAGGAAAGCTGAGACTGTTAGTTCCTTTCTCTCATGCTTGGTCTCATGCCTGTAGTTTTCCACAAAAGCAAGAGTTGAAGCCTAGGCTTGGAGCTCTCACATCATTTCTGCCACATTCTCTTGTGCAAAGCAAGCAAGACACCATCACAGTTAAAAGGAGAAGGAAAATAGACTCCACCTTTTGAGTTGAAGAATCACAAAGAGTTCATTCCTATTTTCAAATCTATCCCTGACTTATAAAATGAAGCCAGGCCCTTTAAATCACAATGAAAGAATATAGGTAAAGCCTTCAAGTATTTAGTCTGTAGGTCTTCAGCAGCTGAGGCATCGGACATTTGATGTACTCTTATTATTTGCATTTTTATTGATATATAATTTGTATACCATAAAATTCACCACTTTAAGGTACTAAATTCAGTAATTATTACTATATTCACAGAGCCATGCTACCATCCACTATCTAATTCCAGGTTTTTATCACCCCACAAAGCAACCGTCACTCCACATTCTCCTCTTGCCACAGCCTTTGGCAACCACTATCCATTTTCTATCCTTATGGATTTTCTTTTCTAGATATTTTATATAAATTAAGTCATATAATATGCTAACCACAAATATTTTCAAAGTAAATTCACATTACAGGATGTAGCAGTATTTCATTCCCTTCTATAGCTGAATAACATTCTATTGGATGAATATACCTCATTTTATTTTTCCATTCATCAGCTAATGGGCATTTGGGTTGTTTCCATTTTGGGTTATTATTAATATGCTGTTACAAACACTTATGTGCAAATTTTTGTGTACATGTTTTCAGTTCTCTTGGGTATACATCAGAAGTGGAGCCTTGAGGTAGTTATATTCAGTATTTCTCATTGTAAGGATGCTTGATTGAGGCATACTGATATGTTTTATACATTCTTACAGATAATTAGGTAGAAATAAAAGTAAACTCTGCCATGTGTTTCTGGTAGGGCAAGCCAAATGGAAAGGCCCAGGTGGCCCTTATTCCAGCAAGTTCAAATTAATTACTGAGGTACAAAGGAGTTCAAACAATTCTCCAGAGGTAGAAGGCAGAGGACAGTATTCCCTGTTCCAATGACTCCCAACTCTGCATACCCCACCACCCACACACGCACATATATTTTATAATCAACAAGGTAGTTCCCTCGCTGTCCTTTGATGTTATTTATAATGTACCTGAGCAACTGAGGTCACTGACATCACCTACTGTTTGGAAGCACATCCTTTGCTTAACATTGACCTCTAGTACCAGGTCTTCCTATTTCTCTTATCCTTGTCGGATCAAGATACTTTTTTAAACATTACTATGTAAGTTATGATCCACAAAGCAGCAGCCAGAGCATAGGCATCATGTGTGAGCTTCTTAGAAATACAGAATGTCAGCCCCACTGTGGATCTAATAATAAAAACTGCATTTGAACAAGATCCCCATGAATTTGCATGCATGTTAAAGTGTAAGCAGCAAGGCAATATAGCAATCTTAATTCATGAGCTCCTGTAGAACTTAGAGCTGGAGTCTCAGTCTTCTAATATGACCAGTAATAAAGAGAACAGTGACTGGGTGTCAGCTGTGCTTCAGATCCAACACCAAGTGCTTCCCAAACATTTTCCATTCTATCCTTATGGCAGTCAACTACTTTTGTCCTGTTCTATTGGGATCCAAATCAGGGCTCAGAGTGCTCAAGGTTCTTGCCAAAAGTCACAGCTTTTATGAGAAAGAGTCAGGAGTCAAACTCCAGTTTGTCACAATCCAGAGATCAGTCTACTCACTATTACTCTCTCTTGCCCACTGACTTCTATAAATAGAATTCCTTCAATCTAATCATTTTTGAAAAAGAAAGAAACAAAAGAAAACCAGATCTGTTCTGTACAATTTGTAAACATCCTTAACTAGTTACGTGTATTCTTATCACTCCGGGAGAAAGAAAGCTCCATGAGGGCAGCAACTGTGACTGTCACTGCTGTGTCTCCGGTGTGGACACCAGTGCCCAACACGTGCTAAGCCTTCACTAAATTTGTTGCATGCACAAACTAATCTATGAATCCAAACCAGACCTGTGATTTATTCAAATGACCAAAATTCCATCTTTCCTGATTTCTCTTCCCATTTCTTGGCCTTGGACTTTGCCTGTACTACGAGTGCTAATGGCTGATTTGTCGTGGCATCAGTTCATTTGTCTTCCACGGAAACAGAAGTAATATGGTGTGACTCCATCAGCAGTGACTCCTCACAATGCCATCTTATCACAGAGCACTTTGACACAGTACAGCCTTGAAGGAGCCATATTTGTGGCTAAAAATGTATCTTGTCAATTGCCATCTTACTAGGAAACATCGGTGTGGAAATGTCAGCGTGGGCCTGCCACACTGGTGCACTTTGCAAGAAATGAAAACGTGCAGCGTGATGGGGGCACAACACACACAGGGGAAAGTGCCGGTGCGTTACCCAAGGGACAAGCAGTGCCGGGAACTCTTCAAACTAAACTTTCTGCTTCATCCATCTTCCACATGATTTTTTTTAAACAGTAGGACCACTTGTTATTTTCACCTCCATTCCACTAGGCACCCAAATTATATGCCAAGCTAGCATTATAAGTAAAACTCTGAGTAGGTGGGCCATGGCCAGAAGAAACTAAGAGAATAAATTTATTTATATAATTTTATCTCTTAGATTGGAAATTATCTTTTCCATTCACATGTACAGAAACTATCAGAATTAGAGAGATGTAGGACAGGGTGCAATATTTCAAAAATACTTAGGAAAATGCAGTATTTTTTAATATAATAAAAGGATATAAATCTACATTGTACATACTGAAAATTACCTTGTGGTTATTGAGGCAATATATACACTGATTTATTGGCAAGGCTATTTTGCATCTAATGCTAACACCAAACTTCATCTGCACACAGGTCCGACTGGCATGAATGGGAATATCCCATTTGACCACGATGAAGAATGGCTTGGTCTGTAATGACATGAAGGTGAACGTACAATCCTGTTTGACACCTGACAAGAAGGCACATCTGCACTGCCAGGGTGGAGCTGTTCTAAGTAATTCTTTCATTAAATTTTACAAAATTGCCTCCAAAACTTCAAAAGCAAGATATTCTGGTATTTCACTAAGAAAACTCATTTTTGAGCCCAGCTATAAAATTTGTGGGATCCAGTGAAAAATGAAAATGTGGAATTTGCTGTTCAAAAAAGCCTGGGGTGGGGGAGAAATGCCATTAAAAGCATTAAAATGTAAAGCTTTTTCCTCTCTTCCGAACCATCTCTTCCAATTTGTAACGGTGTTGTATTTACTACTTAATTTCATTCTAAGTAAAGAATATTAAGATTTTAAATTATTAGCATGCATTTTAGCATTCATCTTTATATAATGAAATGTCAATTTAAAAATTCAATTAACGGAGCATTTAATATGCATTAGGAATCACCAAAATTAAGACTAATTTTGCAGCTCATCCCTTCAGAGGGACTGAAGCAGACCAAAAGAGAGAAGCTTGAGCCAGACTCAGGAAGGAATTAATTATCCCCCCAGGGGGGAACTTGTACCCTGTATACTAGCGGAACAAGTGTGGGCCCTCACAGTTTCAAGGGGCTCAGCTCATACCCCAGGGCTATCCTGGGCTGGGAGGGACCTGACTACAGCTGGGCTCTGCTTCCTGCCAGCCATCAGACTGACTTGCCTCATCTTCCCCCGGGGAGCTGAGCTAGGCATATCCTCTCCCCAGGGCCTGCTTCTCCAACCCACTACAGGCAAGGCCATCACAAGTTCGGCGCTAAGCACCAAAGTCCTGGATCAGGGTGGGTGAGAGGCTGCTGTAGTGCTGCCAGGCTGGGGGGTACGGCTGCCACTATGCCTGCCCTCCCCAGATGTGAGGGCATCACCCCAGCCCTTGTGGCACCCACACCCAGGACCTCTGTGGGGTGCAGGGTGGCAGCGGTGTTGAGGTGGGGATGAAGAAGGGGAGGACAGATGGGGTCCAGCATTCCGGGAGGTGGAGAAGTGTTCAACCTCGATCCCCATCCCTGGGGCCTTAAGCACAGCACCAAAACAGCTCTGCTCGCTGACAACATCCTTTCTGTTGAAGCTAACTGGGCAGGGACTGCTACACAGCAGTGTATCAGTATCATTCTTCACTTCCTCTGTAGTAATAGTGCCTTCACCTGTTGGCTAGACACAGGACACTTGTTACAAAACAGGCATTTTCCAGTCAGCCTTGCAGCTAAGTGTGTAGTGTGACCTGGACGTGGCTAATGATGTGTAGATGGACTCAACATCTGTGTCCCTCCTGTGCCTCTAACTCCTGCTGTGCAAAACACAGAGCAGATGTCTGGAGATCCAGATGACATCTGGAACCCCAAGAACAAGGACCACACTGCAAAGATGACTGAGCAAGGAGGGCCAAGAAGCCAGCTCCCTCAGGATTTCATGGCTCAGAGCCACCTCACCAGCTGTGGACTGTCCACTACCAATCTTAAGGGACAGAAATACACATGTCCAATATGTTTAACCCTTTCTTTTCCAGGTCTCTTTCTCACAGCCAAACTATAGGGAGGGGTTTGTGTGAAAATAATACAATAATTAATAAATAATAATACAAGAATAAACTATTTTGTGGTCTCACAACTATAAACCTACTTTTGCCCCAACCTGTGTAATCTTAAGTATTGCCTAAAAAGTAGAATCCAGTTTTTACGCTGCTACACTCACCACTGACCCTTGTTGGGGGGAAAAATTATCCAGTCCCAGGACCTCTTACCTTTTCTTCCCCTGGCTCACCAATATTTGCCCTGAAGCCACTTGAGAAGGATATGCCTCATCTTTGCATTTTGTCATAGTTTGATTTTATCTTAACTCAAAATGTTTGTAATTGATCTTATGAACTTGAGATTCTATTCCTCCCCCCACAAAAAAAGTAGCAATTGCTGGCCATTTAAAAGTAACTACACCCTGGCAGAGTAGTCAGGTGGTTGGAGCATGGTCCCGCTGCACCAAGGTTGCAAGTTCCTTCCGCAGTTAGGGTACACACAAGAATCAACCAATGAGTGCATGAATAAGTGGAACAACAGGTCAATGTTTCTCTCTCGCTCACTCACTCAAATCAATAAATGAAATAAAATAAAATAAATAACTACATTCTTTACTCTGGTCCAATCTCTACCATTATAAAGGGATATAAAGGTATCAATACTTAGATGGGGTACACTTCATTTTTGTATCCTAGTAGAAATGTTGAGGAAATTTCCCAGTCAGTTCTAAATAAATATTGGGAAACCTCACTTGAATCATGCATTGCTATCTAAATCAGACAATAATTTTTGTTAATTCCCCTTATTCAGATTGTAACCGGAAAAGACAGTGGTGTT